>QANU01031401.1:126921-204148 GCA_003254905.1 Nissolia schottii
ATATATATATATATATATATATATATATATGTAACCTTATCCTGCCACCGAAGGCAGGGGATAAGTTTGGCTTGGCTTGGCTTGGTATAACTTCGATCATGTTTGATCGCGTTTGATCGTTAATCGCTCGTGTACGAATATCCTAAAAATATTCCGAACACATAGTCGCGATCTACTAATTTTCCTGGTCAGGATGGTACGTCAGGTTAAGATATTTGTGAACTTATCTCCGTAAGAGTATATTTTACGGATACCTTTGGCACCTGACGAAATTCCGGTGTTGATCAGAAATCGATCCGAATCTCGCGAAATCTCTGTGATCTTACGAAACCATTATTTTGACTAGTATTTTGGATAAGAAAACCTTTATAATTAAATTTTCAGTCTAAATAACTGTCTCGAGTACACTTTAATTATGCGAAATTATTAATTACGCGAAATCTTTGTAAGGAAAAAAAATTGCGATGTTACATATAACACTCTGAAGGACACTTGGACCTTAAATGAGCTTATATCTTACTACACTTGGACCTTAAATGAGCTTATATCTTACTATGTGTAAGAGGAAGGGAGGTTGCAACGAGACAAGACCGAAAGTGCTCACATGGCTGCTTCATCTCAATATAAGAGAAAGCGTGATGCTGTTGCAGTTGTATCTTCTTAGTAGAAGAAGGTAAAGAAATAGGATGAGGTCTTAACCTGTTTCTTCTACAAGAAGACGGGATGCATGAAGAAGGATGATGCCAAATGTGCCCCTTTGTAACACCTCTGCTAACTGCCCACTTCCATGGTAGTAAGCAATGCTCACAGGGTTGTTATTCGTTGTGTCGGGTTACCTTTAGCCCTTACTTTTACCTTTGCAATTGTCTCTTACGCAAAAATATGGACCCATTTGAAAATCGTTCGTGTGCTTTATCAGTTTATAAACTAGGAGCCTTGCGTGTTTAAGAGAACATATAACAATTGTCGTTATCGTCTATCATAAGTTAAGTGGTAACCGAAGTAGAACACGAAGGGTACATGAATATATATAATTACAAATAAGGTCCAACACATAGTTACACGTTGCCTTAATAATAAATATTTACACAAAATTTATAAAAGTCATAGATCATTAAATAAAACATCTATCGTCCTAATGCAATCATCGTCACTTTGCTTTGGCCCCGGAACTGTCCTGCTATAGCCATCGGTCGTTTACCACGCATCCCTCTCGTCAATCGATTCGTTGTGCACACCTGGACCCATAAGGAGTGGGTGTGAGAGCTTTTCGTCCTCAGTGGGCATCCCTAGCACTACCTAGTGGTTCATTACTCCGTTATCTTCCAAGCCGCTCAGGAGATCTCTAAGTGAGCATGCATACTAAACTCCTACTGATTATTATCTTTTCCTAGCATCCTGAACAACTTTATCTAATTTACTAGATGATCGGGGGATCTAATCTTTCTTATTTAGGTTCTCGCACTTTCTATTCCTAACCGTTGTAACATAACCACGTATACATGTATGTAGATAGACTCGACTGGTCCTCACGCATATGTTGCACGGGAATCATTCCACCATGCTTGCCAGGCACGGGGTCGCTCTTCATGCATTCCCTTCGAGCATGATACCATTCAATGATGCGTGTGTTCCCTTCAAGCATGCTATCGTTCATCATTCGTCAATGCATACGTTCCCTTCGAGCATGCTATTGATCATTCAATGCAGTGGACTGGTCATCATGCCGATGAGGCACGGTAATCATGTATGAGACTCATCATTATACTCATCATCATTCATTAACTCGTGTCACACCTCCTCGTACACCTCAGGACCGTCGTCCCCATGGCGATGCATGACCTACCTTTTCTGTCCGTTCCTCGAGGTAACAAGACTCCACCCCCTTCCCGGGTGGCGAGGGGCCGCCTTCCTTTGGGCTAAGCCAAAAGTGGACCATATACACGTTTACTCTTTACATTATCATTCATTCATGCCATTGACCATACTCACACTTATCTTTTCCATTAGACCACACTTATGTTCCCTACGTTCCATTATGATCTTTCATTCATTAAGCGTTCATTAAGCAATAATCCTCTAGTGATCTATCCTCATGATTCATGCTTTACCAAACACATAAACACATAATCACATAATCATATTTTGATCTATACATAAGTCGTTCGGGCAAGTGTTTGTTGGAACCAGGCAGCATAGGATAACTTTCATAAACATTCATTCCCCAGTTCCCATGAAGCAACCACAGTTCAGGCCGCTCAGCGTCCATTGGTACCGCTCAGCGGTCATTGGAGTCAACCTAGTCACAGATCAGTTTCAAAACAATTTCTAAGGTTTATATCCCAGGCCGCTCAGCGCGTGGGCGTGACTAAGTTTCCCCCTTTGTTTTCTTGCATTTCTTTCAAATCATTCTCATGGCCACTTCTTGGTGCTTCACCACAAGTTCCAAAAATCACAATACAGTCATATCCAGCTCAGGAAACATATCAAAGTCATCTATCTACTCCTAACCTAGCATTTCTAGCATAAGACATAATATGAGCATTCAAGCAAAACAAGCACATAGAAGCCTCCAAGGAGGTAAGCAAGCTTAGGATTACCCACATTCATGGAGGATTAGAGATGATTAGGAAGGTAGGATGAGGTTTCCCTAGAGTGTATGGCTCTCCTGGCTAATTTCTAGTCTCCGACAGTTTAACGACAGTGTCTCTGAACTGAACGAACTTGAGCAGGAACTCAAGAGATGAGAAAATGAAGAAATAGAATGCCATGGAAGGGTATTTATAGCCTCCTTGGCCGTGGGGTTTGGGAAATTCTTGTCCACATATTTATTTTGCGAAAGAAAAGGGAAAAAGAAATTAAAATAAATGGATAAGGATGGTGACTAAGCTCCTAATCATCTTTGACTTTGACCGGGAATGCTTGGTCCATATTAGGAGAGAGAAAATGTGAGAGAGAATAGATTGGGGTGGCTGTGAGGCCCACTTTCCAGTCCCATTTGATCGTATTTTGCCGTACACTGTCCGAGTGCTTCGCGTACGGTCATCCGAAAAATATTCTGGTCGTCTTTCCGCGATCTCCTAATTTTCCTAGTGAGAATTTGGGACTATTCTAAGGTATTTGTAACTTTTCCTCTCTAAGGTTTGGTTTTCAGAGATTTGGGACTCTCTGCTAATTTCTGGTGGCCAAAAGGAACTGATCTAGTGTCTGCAGAATCGTCTAAAACTGAATAGAATCGTTCCACCGCTAGTTTAGATTTACCATCTAATTCTAAGGGTCAAGAAGAATCATTTAAGTGTCATCAAATTTTCGAGAAACTAAGCAGAATAATTTCCGTAGACACTTTTGTCCTAAGAATTCAAGCTTTTATATTTTTAACCTATACAGAGGGTCTCTACTAGTATTTCTACTATGAAATCTTTGCTAAGGGAAAAGTGGGATGTTACACCCTTGGTATGCAAAAAGGGTATATTTTTTGCTTTTGTTTGTTCTAAAGTTAATTTAAGTTTCGCACCTCTGGAAACATGGTGGATGGATTTTGGTGCTACTACTCACATAAGTATTACCATGCAGGTTGCCTGTGGAGTCGACCGCGAAGTGATGATGAAAGATTCATTTATGTGGCAGACGGTAATAAAGTTGCAGTAGAGGCCGTAGGAACTTTTAGATTATGTTTTAAGACTGAATTATATTTGGATTTATTTGAGACATTTTATGTACCGTCTTTTAGGCAAAATTTAGTTTATGTTTCTCGATTGTTATTTTAGAGATAATAAAGTTAGTCTCTTTCAAAATTCAAATATTATTGGTTCTGGTCTTTTAATCGATATGTTGTATAAGCTTGATTTAAATTTGTTAAATATTGGAAACAAATCAACAGGTACAAAGAAAAAAATTAAATGAGAATTCTGGCTCATTATGGCATAAGCATTTATGCCATATCTCTAAACAGAGAATTCAGAGGCTTGTGGTGGATGCAATTCTTGAACCCCTAGATTTAATAGACTGTCAAGTTTGTATCAAGTGCATCAAGGGGAAAAGAACAAATGAAAGAAAATTAGGTGCCACCAGAGAGAAGGATGTCTTAGAACTAATAAATACTGTTATATGTGGTACATTCCCTACTGCTTCATGGAACAGGCAACAATATTTTATTACGTTCATAGATGACTATTCTCGTTATAGGTACTTATGCATGATTCATGAAAAGCCCTAATCCTTGGACATTTTTAAGTCTTTCAAAGCTAAAGTTAAACTCTAACTTGGAAAGAAAATTAAAGGTGTCAAATCTGACCATGGTGGTGAATACTATGGAAGATATGATGGATCAGAAGAACAACGTCCTTGACCTTTTGTGCTTTTCCTAGATGAGTGCGGAATTTTTCTGCAATACACCATGCCGGGCAAACCCAACATGAATGGTGATGCAGAATGAAGAAACTGAACTCTTAAGGATTTGGTGAGAAGTATGATCAGTCATTCTTCCTTGCTTGATTCACTTTAGGGAGAAGCTTTAAAGACAGCAGTGTACATCCTTAACAGGGTACCAAACAAGGCAGTTAATAAAACCCCTTATGAACTTTAGACTGGCAAAAGGCCTAGCATAAAAAACTTACACATTTAGGGATGTCCAACTAATGCGCGACCTTATAGTTGCATGAAAGAAAATAAGGACAGTTAGTTACTATTTTGTTGGCTACGCTAAAGGCTCACAGGGATACAAGTTTTACAATCCTACCTCATGGTCAATTTTTGAAAAGTGAAATGCGAGATTTCATGAGGATGTTGAGTTTGGAGGGGAAGGAAACATTAAGAATGTTGTTTTTGATGAAGAATCTATTGCTGACAATGATCAGGTCTTCATACCTATTGTTGTTCAGGATACAGTTATAGAATAAGACAACAATGAGAATCCATCTCAAATGCAACCTATAGAACAAGCTCAACAACCTCAAGAAGTGCCATTAAGAAGATCCACTAGAGAAAAGAGAAGTGCAATCTTGGATGAATATGTTGGTTACCTCCAAGAACATGAGGATGACATTGGTTTAACAGAAAATGACCCAATCAACTTTTGTCAAGGCATGCAAAGTTCTGATTCTCCAAAGTGGATTGATTCCATGAATGATGAGATTAAGTCTGTAAAAGACAATGACGTTTGGGATCTAGTAGCATTACCTGAAGGTGTGAACCCCATTGGTGGTAAATAGATATTTAAAACCAAAAAGGATTCTATGGATTAATGTCAAGAGATATAAAGCTTGTTTAGTTGATAAAGGCTTTACTCAAAAGGAAGGCATAGATTATAAAGAGACTTTCTCTCCAGTATCTTCGAAAGAGTCTTTTAGAACCATAATGGCACTGGTGCCTCATTTTGATTTAGAGCTACATTAGATGGATGTCAAGACAGCATTTCTCAATGGAGACATTGATGAGACAATTTCTATGGTGTAACCATAAAATTTTGTGTCAGATAACCCTAGGCCTATGGTACGCAAACTAAAGAAATCCATCTATGTTCTCAAACAAGCATCCCGTCAGTGGTATCACAAGTTTCACCAAGTTATTACCTCGTATGATTTTGAGGCAAATGTTGCTGATGATTGTGTATACTGAGAGTTCCATGGGAGTAAATATATATTTCTAGTCTTATATGTTGACGACATACTACTTACTAGCAACGATATAGGCTTGTTGCATGAAACCAAGAAATTTCTATCGAAAAAATTTGAAATGAAAGATCTTAGTGATGCCTCTTTTGTATTAGGAATCCAAATATTAAGAGATAGTTGTCAAGGTATTCTTGGATTATCACAAAAGAACTACATCGAAATGGTTTTGAGTAGATATGGCATGGAAGGTAGCAGACTAACATACATACCCGTGGCTAAAGGAAACAAGTTCAGTCTCAACCAATGCCCTAAAAATGATTTGGAAAGGACAACGATGCATGGCAAACCTTATGCATCAGTAGTAGGGAGTCTAATGTATGGTCAAGTTTGTACTTGTCTTGTTATAGCATTTACAGTGGAAGTTTTGGGCAGATACTTGAGAAATCCAGACTTGGACCATTGGACAACAGTTAAGCGAACATTACATTATTTAAAGAGAAAAAAAATACTACATGCTCACTTATCGGAGATCATAAAATTTAGAGATCATTGGGTTCTCTGACTCTGATTTTGCAGGATGCGAAGATAGTAGACGTTCTACATTTATGTTGGCTGGACGAGCTGTTTTGTGGAAGTCTGTAAAATAGACTCTTGTAACTTCTTCAACAATGGCAACAAAGTTTTTCACTTTCCATGAGGCATCTAACCATGGTATATGGTTGTGAAACTTTGTCACTAGCCTTCGTGTGGTAAATGACATTGAAAGGCCATTGAAGATTTATTGTGACAATAATTCAGTGGTGCCTTACTCCAACAACAATAAGAGCTTGACAAAATCGAAGCATATTGATATTAAGTTTTTATTTGTTAAGGAGAGAGTTCAAGAAAAACATATTTCTATAGAACATACAGGAACAAAGTCTATGCTAGCAAATCCATTAACCAAGGGATTGATACCTAAAGTCTTCCATGAGCACATTGCTCACATGGGGATCACTAATGGTAATACCTTGGTTTAGTGTGAGTTATTTTATACTCTATATGTTTTATGTCAGACATTGAATTGTTTCATTTTCTGCAGAATAAAGTTGATGGTTTACATTATGTTATTTGCAATGATTATATTGCAATTTTGGATTGATCTCAATAAAGTTTTAAAGTTGGACTAGTTGGAAATAGACATGTATCAGATTCTTTTCATATAATTTCCATATTACTCATCCAAAATTAATCTATGTCATTAAGTATATCAGTATGTGATCATCATGGTTCAGTCACGACTTTAATGTGATGAAAGTTGCAGTAGTTTCATCACTAATATATGAGATGAACCAGATTGTTTAAGTAGTTAAAATAGCATTCAAATGTGCACATAAAGTTTATTTTGTGATATGATTATCTCGAGACAATATATATAGCCCAAGTGGGAGATTGTTAGGAAATTGTATGTCCTTAATTTATTTTGTGGGATATATATATATATAATTATGAATATAATCATATTAGTTGTTTTTGAAATTAAATAAATGGATAAGTCAGATTACTTTATTATGTTTACATTATGTTATTTGCAATGATTATATTGCAATTTTGGATTGATTTCAATAAAGTTTTGAAGTTGGACTAGTTGGAAATAGACATGTATCAGATTCTTTTCATATAATTTCCATATTACTCATCCAAAATTAATCTATGTCATTAAGTATATCAGTATGTGATCATCATGGTTCAGTCACGACTTTAATGTGATGAAAGTTGCAGTAGTTTCATCACTAATATATGAGATGAACCAGATTGTTTAAGTAGTTAAAATAGCATTCAAATGTGCACATAAAGTTTATTTTGTGATATGATTATCTCGAGACAATATATATAGCCCAAGTGGGAGATTGTTAGGAAATTGTATGTCCTTAATTTATTTTGTGGGAGATATATATATATATATATATATATATATATATATATATATATAATTATGAATATAATCATATTAGTTGTTTTTGAAATTAAATAAATGGATAAGTCAGATTACTTTATTAGTTTTGACCTGTAATAAGTAATACTCGCTCCGCCTATTTTTTTTGTTGGACTTTAAGGTTTTATGGGAACCACTGCCAATTATAAATAGGTAAGGAGGGTTTTGGTCCCCCAATACATCAAAATCAATTTATAGCCTACTCCACATCAGAGGAGTTGTGCTCAAGCCCTAATAAGGATTCAGGGGTTTTGGTTAAGGAAGACCAAGAACCACACATTCAAACATCAATTGATCTTGTGAATTCAAGTACGCTTCTGCACAACAATTATGTATTCTTCTTATTGATTTAACATAGATTCTCTTACGGTCATAAAATTAAGGTTTTCTATCATTCAGAAGACTAAAAAGTAATTATGTTGATGTGTTAATGTGCGCCGATGCCACATGCGCACACGTTGATGCCACATGTGCATGCATTGATGTCGTGTACGCATGTGACATCAATGTGCGTGCATGCATGCATTGATGTCGTGCACGCATGCGCCATCAATGTGGCATCGGCGCACACGTGCCATATGTGCGTTAAAGATATTACTCATTGTACCAAACACATTCATCTTTTTCTCCCCCATATATGTTATTTATAAGGTGTTTGGGTATACTTGAAGTTCAAATAGCACTGCCTAAAAAATTTGAGTTGAGTTTTTTTTTTTTTTTTATTTATTAAAATTAACTAAAACTAATATACTAAATATAGATTTACTTAATTATCCCTCAAATTCAACTATCTATCAGGTCAGGTAGCATGTTCTTATATCCATCTCATTTTTATCCACGGCCAGACTTTTATTCTCATCCTCATCCCCATGGACAAAAAATATCTACATTCGGATATCCATCATCAGATATATCCACAGGTATCCGTGTGATCGAATATCCATTGTCATCTCCTACAAAGAATATGAAACTCCAAAACCCAACCCTCCCCAATTTGTAACAAGTTTAAGTCATTTGGGGAAGCCCACCCCAAAAGTTAGCATTAGAGTTGGAGAGCCCAAGTCCTTATAAGACTTCCGTTTCAAAGTAACATCCGAATGTTGGACTTGTTACAGAATCAGTCTTTGTTCTACATGTCATAACTTACTTTTAGTACGATATAATAATCATATATAAAATAAAATCAAAGTTTTGGGGCATGCCCTTGTCAGCATCAACATGAAGGCCATCTTAGTTAGTGATCTGTAAGCATCACTAAAAGCGCTTAAAGAGCCTAGGAGCATGCATTGACCTTAGTGGGATAACTGGTGCCAAACTCACCTAAACTTTTGCAAACCATTAAAAAATATAGAATCAAAGTTTTATCTACATATAAATTCTCTAAATTTCAATTGAGAGCTATTAGCTTTAAATTGGGTAAATTACACTAATCTCCTTGAATTTTAGTGCAACTACAACCAACTCCATTCCTTTTGTCTAGGCGACACTAACCTTCCGTAGCGATAACAAAGTTAGATGTAATTTGTTATTAAAATATTATTTTCATTATATCTCTTACAATTTCATGCTCAAAAGACTTTACAATTTCCTTTTGATCTCTTTTTACGTGACTTCACATTCTTCTTTAACCCCCTCATAAAATTTGATAATTAAACACTTTGATACCAAAACAACGTTTAATTCTATTACCGTCGTGTGAGATTTCACTAAATCCAAAGAGAACTTATTGAATTTTACCTCTTTAAAATTAGTGGCAACTAGGTAGGAGGTCTACCCTCGAAGTAAACACAAGCCAGATTACAAGAACCATTTCGATTATAGAACTATAATGCTGACCAAGTCCTGCACAAAAGCCCACCGTTTGTTTGACACCATTAAAAAAAATAATGTTATTATATTGTTCACTTGTTCTGCAAGCGTGTAAGAAGTCAAAGGGTCAGCTCAATATTGCAAGGTCAAAACCAAAGCCTACGACGAGAAAGAAAAAAAAAAAAAAAAAAACCTACTTTAACGTCCTTTAATTAATAAAAATTTCGAGTTGTGTAAACTGACGCTCGCAGCCCCCAAACTTTATCATTTTGTTTTGACTAGAACACTATATCTTCAAAGTGCACATCCTCCTAAATCCATACAGCTCATCTCACTCTATATAAATCACCTCTTCTGGGCATGTGCTTAATGGAATAAGCTGAGATATTTCTTCAAAACCATCCTCTTCTTTAATTCTCTCTTTAACTAGCTCTCACACCGAACACCGAAGTGAAAGAAAAAAAAAAAAAGAAAAAAAGAAAAAAGGTAGACGCAAGTAAGTTGATTATGGAGATGGAGTACACGAACGGTGTTCACATGATTATGCGAAGTTTATCGGATTGTGGGTCATCAGCTACAAACGGGACGAGTGATGAGGATGTTGCAACAAGGAAAGGCCCGTGGGCAGAGGAAGAGGATTCTGCTCTGGTCAACTATGTCACCATCCACGGCGAAGGTCACTGGAACTCCGTCGCTCGCTCCGCAGGTAAGCATTCGTTTTGGGATCAAAGTCTTAACTAAATTATAAACAAAAATGCTACATATACACCCAATTTTATACACTCATACATACACCATTAATAATGCATAAACATTACAAACTTATAGATGATATTCTCAATTATACTTAATTAAATGCATAACCATTACATGCATGAAGACACAAACTTTATGGATATAAGCATAGGAGTTATGTATGGTGTATATTTCTTTTGCGTACGTGTAGCAGGACTCATACAGAATTAAATCATTCACCATCATATAACTTATGCTGAATCAGCTGATAATCGATTAAAACGTCTGTATTTGTACATTCGACTGCAGGTCTAAGGAGAACCGGCAAAAGCTGCCGATTAAGATGGCTAAACTATCTGCGCCCAAATGTTAGGCGCGGGAACATCACCCTCCAAGAGCAGCTCTTGATTCTCGACCTCCATTCCCGCTGGGGCAATAGGTACGTACGTAAACACGTGGACAAAAATAATTAACTGACGTTTTGGAATCAGCGCAAGTTTAACTACCAAATGTCAGAGTATATTGAGATATTCTAATATCCTATTATAATATAAGAGTTCATACCGTGTCACTCAACTTGTTGAAGGTGGTCGAAGATAGCGGAGCACCTGCCCGGGAGAACAGACAACGAGATCAAGAACTACTGGCGGACGAGGGTGGTGAAGCAGGCCAAGCAGCTGAAATGTGACGTCAACAGCAAACGGTTCAGAGATGCCTTGCGCTACGTGTGGATGCCGCGGCTGATGGAGCAGATTCAGGCATCTAATTCCCAACAATTGGGCCAGTCGGCCCAAGCCCAATCCCACGGTGCAGCGAATGATCGTGGCGTGCTGTCGTCGTCATCGGGGGTTGTTGCTGCTGCCCGAGCAGCTTCTTCTTCGCTCTCCGACTCTTGCGCCTCTTACGGCAATGTAATGGGTGATGGTGCAGATAAGGGAGCCACGTCCACCCCATTGTTGCAACAGACGGAGGACTACTACTACGCCGACGCCATAGCATTTGAAACAGAAGTTGCTGGTTTTGGTGGTGCAGACATGTGGACTGATGAAAACGTGTGGTTCCTGCAGCAGCAGCTAGCTGACGAGTTGCTGTGATCCTGTTTCTTTATAACGCTATGTAGGCACTAACATGTCCCAGTCAGTGGATTAGAGTTTTACGTTGCATTGCTGATTAAATTGATTAATATGATGTTGTTACAAAATTGTTAACGGAATAAAAGGCTTGTTTGCGTGGTGCATTTGTTCTCACCATGGCTGTCAGATTAGGCTTTGAATCCTGAATCAAAAGGTGTCTTTCGTGAATTATGAACCAAACCATATCTTATCGAATCTGAAAAAAGGAAATGGCATCCAAACGAGCACGTATAGTTTAGTGTTGAGGAGAGATGGGTTCGATTGTTTTTGAAACAGAAAGTTTTTGTGGTATTTACATGTGTGTGGTTGTTTGGGTTCTGAGCTTGAGGATTAATAATCTTGCAATTAACAATCGTTTAATCATGATGTAAGATATTTGGTGACACAAGTCTGGCATTGTCTTTGTGTGGGTTGGTTTGGATGGCGCCGCAGGCCCAAATGCCTCACGAGATGGATTGGCCTGTGAAGGGAACTATCTCTGTGTGTGGACTGATAGGATTTTGGGAACCACGTATGCCTCACTAGGAGGTCACCAAGAGAGCTCTTTTCATGAACTTGTGTTCTGCAGCTAGATATTATACCTTAGGATTACCTTTAGTACGTCCTAGGTGTGACCAAACCTATGCCTACACTAGAGAGGTAAGACCTCCATCACTAGCCTGACGTTACTACTATTGAGTAGCTAGGATTGCATGATGCCCTGTAGCATCAACAATGAGCAGTCTCATCAATCTAAGTTGGACAAAGCTTGGAAAGTGTGAGGGAAAGAATGATCCAATGAACAAAAAGGACATATTAAATAGAGGGTGAGTGATGAAACAATGAGAGAATAATAAACCTCCTTTCAAGCCCCCTCCCTACAAAAAACATATCTCTATGCTTGAAGTCAGATATGAGAACAAGAAAAGAAAGAGAGAGAGATAAGGGGATAAAAGCAATAGAGAAACCGAAGCACCCCTGCTAGCTGCTTACCCGTACGTAGTAACAATGATCACAGGGTTGTTTTCTTCTTTGGTTGTGTTACTTTTAGCCCCTACTTTTAGCTTCACAAATATTTCTTATGAAAATATGGACCCATTTGAAAATCTTTTCCTTTTCTTTACTAATTTATAAGCTAGGAGCCATGCGTAATCAAGAAAAAATGTATATATACACAAGCAATAGAGTCATTAAGACTTAGGCGTTCAACTGCGTAACAGAGAAGTAACCACCTCAACTCATAGGTAACATAATACAAATACATACGGGTCCATAAACAACGGCACATATGTTTATACTTACATATTACAAATACTGCACTTAATGCTAATGACATGGTAAATTCATTTAGCTGATACAATTACAAGTAACTAAAGGCTATGACTCGTAGATATAGACTACAGTTCTCCTGCTTTCTTGGAATCTCCTAACGCAAAGGTCTTTCCTCGTCTGATGATGTCTACTCTGCCTCAACGTCGTCGTCGTGCCTTCCTGGAATCATAAGTGAGTGGGGAATGAGAGCGTCGCTTTCTCAGTGGGAATCGGAATGAGAGCGTCGCTTTCTCAGTGGGAATCGTAGGGCATAACTAAACTTTATTTGCTCAATTATGATTCAGGCCGCTCAAGAGATCTCTAAGTGATAGAATATGCTAAAGTCACTACTTGTTATTACTTTAATCCATGCTAGTCCTGAGCAGCTTTATCTAGTTACTATGTGATTGGGGAATCTATTCTTTGCATTACTTAGGTATGCATTGGCTTGCCTCCTATTCCTGATTATCAGGGTATTATCATATTGTTCCATGCGAGGTGTCTTAATATCGGAATCTAGCATAACGTTCGACATATATCCTATGCATGGGAAATTCTTGTGTGCTCATGTACCATTTGTCAAACTATCACTTCTTGCTCCTTTTGCTTATCTACTTTCCTTATACACCCTAGGACCAGCATCCACACGCGATGTATTATATATTCGTACTGCCTTGTATACCCTAGGACCTTTGTCCACATGCGCGATGTATCGTGTATCTTTACTGCCTTATACATCCTAGGACCTTTGTCCACACACGATGTATTGTACACCCTAGGACCATCCACACACGATGTATTGTGTATCCTAGGACCGTCCACACGCGATGTCTTACATACCCTAGGACTGAGGCTCACACGTGATGCAATTTACACCCTAGGACTGATGCCCACAAGCGATGTAGTCTACATCCTAGGACCGTCGTTCATGCTTGGGGTCAAATATATCCTAGGACCGTCCACACACGATGCTTGTACACCCTAGGACCTTCGTCCACACGCAATGTAGTTCGCACCCTAGGACTGACGTCCACCCGCGATGTATAACCCTCTTTGCTTTCTGTTCCTCGAGGTAATATAACTTCATCTTTCCTTCTGGGGAAACTCATACTATCTCTACTCTTTCTTTTCCTTCATAATTCTACTTTTCCTTCCTAGCACGTTGACTTAACAACCCTTTAAGATTTCGCATATCCTTACACTTAATTAGCCTACAGTCGTCCTAAAGTACTAATGACGACCGGGTCCTCCTGATGCATGATAGCATAGCACATACTTCCATAATCATTTCCATCTTCAAATATACATTTCTAAAGGTTTTGGGCTTGTTGGAACATGTAGGAAATCTAAAATCTTAAGTTCTTTAATGGTCATTCGAATGACCAAAGCTGTTCATTTGAATGACATGAAAATTTAGCTCTCTGTTGCTGAAATTTAATGGTCATTCGAATGACCATGGCTATGTCATTCGAATGACCTAGTAAAAATGATCCAGGGTGAGTAAATTTCAGGGTCATTCGATTGACCTTGCCTTAAACTCATCCGTAGCGTTGTGTCGTGCATATTTCTCACAATTTTTCACTGAAAATCAATTTAGACTTTTCACATGTTTCAACAATCACTAAAAAATATTTTCTAGCATTCAAACTACGTAAAATCATCATTCCATAATTATTACTATATTTTCTACATAACTTTTCCTATGTTAATTTCTCAGATAATAGCACATAAAATAGCATACCACATAGATAGTGGGTCTAGGACTACCCACCTCCTAAGCGCATTCTGAATCGGTGAAAGTGATGAGGAAAATATCATCTTCACGTTGATGCATTCCTCCTATTTTTCCTAAGTCCGGCCTCGTAACAGCAGAGTGCACAACCAGAACCGAAAATTTATGGAAGCAGAGGGAAAATATGCAACAATTGTGGCTACCTTCGTTGACTATTTATAGCCAACCAAGGTCGGCCACTGTTCTCTTTTTTTATTCTTTTCTTTTTTATCATTATTATATTATATTATATATATTATTATTATATATGTATACTTATCCTCTGCCAAAGGATAAGCATAGAGCCTTTGTGGCTTATTTCGATCATGTTTGGTTGTTAATCGCTCGTGTTGCATATCATAAAAATATTCTGATCAGATAGTCGCAATCTACTAATTTTTCTGGTCAGGATGGTACGTCAGGTTAACGTATTCTTGAACTTATCTCCGTAAGAGTATATTTTACGGATACCTTTGGCACCTGACGAAATTCCGGTGTGATCAGAAATCGATTCGAATCTCGCGAAATCTCCGTGAGCTTACGAAACCATTATTTTGACTGGTATTTTGGATAAGAAAACCTTTATAATTAAATTTTCTGTCTAAATAACTGTCTCGAGTACAGTTTAATTACACGAAATTATTAATTATGCGAAATCTTTGTAAGGGAAAAAATCGGGATGTTACAGAAACAACCATCGTTGATGAGAGAAAACACAAGAAATACATTCCAAAAATCAAAACTAGTAGCACAGGGTCCAGAATGGGAAGGAGGAACAAGTTCGGTCATCCTCTAAAGAGCCTTTTTAGTGGTGGTTTCCATTCACTCTGGCGGTTCTCACACAGGGAATAGTATCATCATCTCTTATCATTCTTCACATTTTCTCTAAGTTTACGAACCAAATTTTTGGTCCAAAACATTGGTCATCTGACCGTATTTATTTTCATGTGAGAATTTAAAAAAACAAAAATAATAACGGGAAATCCAATTACCGCAAACCGATTTCATGCTCATTAAGGGAGGAATTTATCAACTTTTCATCTCATTAATCCAGAAAAATGTCTTTTTTCTTTTTCCTTTTTCTAAAATTGAGTTACAATTTACCGATTTCATGCCTACTTTTTTTGCAATTTCACATGAAAGTAAAAAATGAGACTAGCCGAATATTCAGCTTCAAGATAATAAAACAACAACCAACAAAACATAAAAGAAGGCATGAAAACAAAAGATAAAAGAATAGACAACACGTGAACGAGTAGAGGTAGATGCTAAGATATAAAACTATTTTTTTATCTTCACCCATTACTTTAAGTTTCTTAGATGGTTTTTGGTATGGTATTTAAACTAAGAAGTCTAAAATTCGATCATTGTCAATCTAATTTCTAAAATTGTTAACACTCTAAGGTAGAAGAATTATTGCGTAAGAGGGCAAGATAATGAATCATTAGAATAAGGTTGCTATTAGATATTATCTGGAGGGAGAATTTCCATACTTTTCCTTCATATTTGTGAAAAGATAAAATAAAATTTTCAGATTGTTGTTAACCCTGTCGCCCATGATCCGACTCGGTTTTGCCCAACACAAAATTGTGCGAGAATTATACAAAGCCTATTAAAATCAGGATTCCAGCAGTTTAAGAGTAGTAATACACAATTTGACTCTGATCATAATTGCTAAGAGTTCAGAGTTGTATGATTAATTTCGCGATTCATGCTACACTATCTAGGACCATTACTAAAGGAGCTCTTGATTTGCTTCCACGAAACACAAAATCTAATCAGGAAATTGAAACTAGCGAGCTAAATGTTACTAGCTTCGAGTAGACCATTGACCTAATTGTGTTATAGTAATTCTTCCAATTGGTTTTGTGTTTTGTTTTATAATGTGATCCTCTAGAAACAGGTGAGACGTAAAAACGTTATGGAAGTTTGACATTAATAAATTGAGTATAAAGACTGGGATCACCTGATTTAAATTCAATGGGTTTCTCATTGGAAGCACTAATGGCCGCAACCTTTGAAATCAGCACCTTTGTTGCTTCATAATTATACGAATTTTGAGTCGTTCACACGTGATTGGGCAGTCAACTTGTCTTTTTACCCTTTTCTTTGCCTTTGTATGTAGCATATGGTCACAACTGACCTCATATCATATGCAAGAAATTCTTGAGTCAGCATAGGCAACTAAATAATTTTATGATCTAGTTGATATCATGTACAAGGTTGGATTGTATAAGCTAATACAATATAACATAATCTTACCCATCGTTTGGTGTCACTAGCGTATTATAATAACTTTTACGTCACTGAGCTGTTATACGTTAGAATAACATATAACTCTATCAAACCTAGGAAAGTAGGATTAGGCCTGATTGACTTTGATGTATAAGGTTTATTTTTATTTTTTTTCTTTCTCTGTTATAATTTTATGTTTATAAAAATAATAACAAATAATAAAATAATAATAATTAAAATTATTAATAATTTATATAATAATTATAATCAATAATTAAAATAATAATATTTATAATAATAAATAATTAAATAATAAATTGTTGTTTAAAATATCTAAATGATAAATAATTTATGATATAAATTACATTTTGTATAATATAAATCTAAAATAATTAAAATAAAAATATTAATTTTTAAAGTTATAATTAAATAATTAATAAAAATATTTTCATTAAAATTTCTTATTATATTTAATTATAAAATGTAGAAAATATAAAAATATATAATACAAAAATTATTATTTATTATTTATTTTAATTATTTTATTATAATAATGAATACTTATTAAAAGTATAATAAATAATCAATCCTGGGTGGCCTAGATTCATAATTGAGAAATGAAGCAATAAATACGGTTAAGAGTTTCCATTGAGAACGAAGTTTTCTCATTCCCACTCGATTATGGTTTCCAGGAGAGTATGAACAGGTTCCTGATGACGTCGAAGACCAGTGAAGCTGGTGGAGGTCATTCCGCCAGAACACCTAAGTTGTGCAAAAAGGCCCAACTGGTTATATGAGCTGACGACTATGTTTTGTTATGAAGATAGAGTGTATTCTATGACAATGTTATAATGTGTACTAATAGTGTACAGTGCTGCTTTGTGTGAAGGACAACTTGAATGTAATTATATTCTAACTTATGATGCAATATAGATGATCATAGGCCGTGGTTGGTGCCACGTAATCCATGTCTCGGATGCGCTCCGCTATAGTCTATGCTTAATGTCACGCATGGCTCTCAACTTATGAAATAATATATGTTTCAAATTAGTCCATATTTTTGAGAAAACTATTATTTTTGAACCCATAAATGGGGCTAAGTACTATCCCAACCGAACTGGATAATAACCTAGTAGCGGGTTTGCGACTTAAGCGTAGATTAGCTAGCAAGGGTGTTTCACATGGACTATGTTTACTTTGGGATATTTTTCTCAAACATCAAACGTTCCTTGAAGGTCAGACGCTTAGCACTTCATCAGAGAATGGGATATCATTGTTGAAGATGAGTTGTGATTTTCCCCTTCTCCTACCTCCTCACAGGTCTTAATCAGAGTATTGGCTCCTCATCACCGAGCATGCCCACTCCTTTGTTAAGTAGTTGGTGTTCGACATCCTTCATGATGAGGTTGATTAGACTGCCAAGTCAAGACTGGCAAGTAATGGTCATGCAATCCTTAGGGATCTGAGCATTGCCCTGGTAAGGTGAGTGGTGTCAGGGATACGATACATCAGAACCTAAGCATAATTATACTTTTAGGAGATCCTCCCTTCTTTTGTCATGATTGTGGCCTTTCGTCAAGCATAATTATACTTTTAGGAGATCCTCCTTCTTTTGTCATGATTGTGGCCTTTCGTCTTCCGGTTTAGGGCTTCTTGGTATGCCATGGCCTCGAGTCTCTTTGCTTGTTCATCTAAGAGGTTTTTGAGATCTCGGAGGATCTTGTTGGGGTTTTCAATGTCTCCTTCCTTCTACCAGAGGTTTCCTTCAACTTGAGAATGGATTTTGCGGCTTCTATTTCCTAGTCTTGGGTGAACTCACTCGTTATATCCAGTTTCCAATGCCATGTCATGAGCATTGTGGTTGATAGTGATGTGTTAGCTTGCCTCATCATTCAGTTGGTGAAACAAATTGACATCTAAAACCTCCATCGTTGGAGTGATTGATTTGGGAAAGGAAAGAGTACTTAGTCATACAATAACTCAGTTCCCACAAACGATATCAATGTTCATGAGTTTAGAAAAAAAGGGGAATGAGGTTACCTTATTGTGAAAGTGAGAACGAGAGGTGCTCTTCAAACGTTCGTATGCCAGAGTTGTTGGTGTGGCGGCGTTGGGTACCTAAAGAAAGGCACTTCGATGCCCATGTAAGGATAGAGTTTTTGAATGGTGATGTTAGGTAAGAATGGACAAAGATCAATCCTTTATAGGTTTTTGTGCCAGCATATTTACTTATGTTCATATTACCAAAGTAAGTGGGACATCAGTCCTAAATTGGCCTACTTAAATTGTGACACATGTCCTAATCTTGTATGGGTCTAGAACCTTCTATTCCCTTGAGGTGCTAGATCAGGTGGGCGTTGTTACGTTCTCAGGCTAGATCTTGAGTCATCTAAGGCAACACACTTGGAACGTCTGACCCGCCTCAAACTTTCATCTTCTTGGGTTGTGTCCAAGTTAAGAGTATTAGGCCTATCATGGGGCCATACTTATAGCCTATAACAACATTCTATAATCAAACAAGGATTTCTCCTATTAAAAATAAGAGTTCATCTCATAAGTAAGGAAAACACTAATTATTATAAAAATTTAGGGTTAATAGCAACTTACCCCCGTACTATAATTGTTGTGCACTTAACCCCTAACATTGCAAAATGTGCAATTCGACACCCTTAAAATCAATGCAAATAAGATCTTCTATCACTTTTAACGTCTAAAAGGTCCGTTAGTACACATGTGCCTGTCACTTGATGTATTGTAAGGACAAAATTACATTTCTCTAAAATAAAAATAAAAGAAAAGTTATTTTAAAAATTAAATAAACAAAACTCAATTCCTCCAACCCTTACATTGTGACCTCCCCTCTCCCTTTCTAAATAGAACCCAATGCCCAACCCCTTTCATGCTTATCACCACTGCCGCAAACTTCGCCCACCTCCTACGTAGCCTCCTGTGTCACCTCCTATGTCGCCTCTACTCTTTGTTTTTTTTCTATTTTTTTCGGCTTTTGCTTCTAATTTCTGCTACTGTCAGTGCTATTTTTCTCGCCATTGTCCCTGTTTTGTCCTCAAAATTTTAGTTTTTATTTTATTTTTATTTTAAAGAAAGCATAATTTTGTCCTTGCAATACATCATGTAATAGACACATGTGTACTAACGGACCTTTTAGATGTTAAAAGTGATAGAAAGTCTTATTTGCACTGTTTAGAAAGCTTAGGGGATCGAATTGCGCATTTTGCAACGTTATGGGTTAAATGCACAATAGATATAGTATAGGGGGTAAGTTGTTATTAACCCCAAAATTTATGATTTTAGGAAACTTTTATTTATATTTCTTTTATAAAACACACAAAATTAAAGAAGAAAATAACAAGAAATATCTGGAAGCATGGTACTCTTTTTTTTTATACAGGTTATGGTATTCTGTTGAAAAAAGCTTATATTTATAATCCTTCAATTATTCATTTGTATTTTAATCTTGTTCCATTACATTTAAATATCAAAGAAAACTACCTAGCTACATTTCACCTTCTCGCTGTAATCTTGATTCAACATCGATTTGAATGGTTCTGTAATTAAATATAATAAAATGGAAGGAAAACTATTTGTAGATTCTTTTTTTTTTCCACCACCGTCTAGTTGGATTCATTTGAGAATAGTTAGCAGGTTGAAAGAAAAAAAAAAAAAAAATGAGAGCTGGCATGTCTTGCATTTGGACTTCGAAGAACGCTTCAATCATTTCCAATTTGAACGAAGTGCGGGATATAATTGCATGACCAAATTCCCGAAAGCGTCGGCAAATGAGAGGTCTCCGACTATATATGACTCCTTTCAAAGAAAATTTCAACATTTTTGTTGTCTACATAATACAATCATAAATATTATTCAGCCCCACATTCCATTTCCAGCATCTAGATTTCCGTTGAATTATAGTTACAGAGATGGACTTGTTTTGCCCTCAATGCCCTGCATTGAACGTCATTTCTCTTAAGTAGAGTTAGGTTAGGTCAGCATTTTATACAATAAATTTTCTTAATGAAATCATATTTTTCATTCCTTATTGTGCGGATGAAAAAAAGAAATGATAAAAGAAGAAATGAAGACAAAAAGCATGAGAAAAAAGAAGAGAAACTAAATTAAAAATGATATTTTTGCCTCTTCTAATTTTATTTTGTTCTTAATTGAATCACCGAGATTCATATTTTATTATTAGAAATCTGACTAACTTCACCTGACTCAACTATAAGCCCTTAAAGGGGTAAGGATCTCAAAAAAAAAAAAAAAAGAGTGGAAACAGAATAATTGTTATTTAAAATATAAGAAGCAATTATATTATTATTATTATTATTATTATTATTATTTCTCTCTTATATGTATAGTCTTGCCTTTGAGTGCCGGGGGCTTTAAAGTGTGGCTGACCTTAGAGATTGGGTGGCTTTCGCTGAACTATAAGATTAGGTAGCTCCAGAATATTGGCCCCATTGATTGGGTAAGCAGAGCTAAGGATTTGGTGGTTGTAGAGACTGTCTAGTGTGGCTTTCGCCTTTGAGCTAAGGATTTTAAGGCAGTAATCATATGGCTTTTGTTTTTGAAGTTGAACCTAAGAATGCTAGAGATGTTATTAATGATGAACATTGGATTCTAGATATGCAAGAATAATTGAATCAATTTGAAGGAAATCAAGTTTGGGAATTAGTCCCAAGGCCTAAATATCATACCATTATAGGGACTTAATAGGTTTTTAGGAACAAACTTGATGAAAATGGTGTATTCATTAGAAACAAAGCTAGATTCATAGCTAAAGGGTATAATCAAGAAGAAGGGGTTGATTATGAAGAAACATATGCTCCGGTAGCTTGATTAGAAGCCATTAGAATGTCACGTGTTTATTCTTGCATCATGGATTTTAAATTATATCAAATGGATGTCAAGAGTGCTTTTCTAAATGGATATATTCAAGAAGAGGTACATGTTGATCAACCCCTTAGATTAAAAAGGCTGTTTATGGCCTTAAGCAAGCCCCAAGAGCTTGGTATAAGAGATTGAGCAAATTGCTCTTGGACAAATGGTTTGTAAAAGGTAAAGTTGATACTACTCTTTTCATTAAACACAAAAAGCATAATATTCTATTAGTACAAATTTATATTGATCACAATATATTTGATGCTACTAATGAGTTGCTCTGCAAGGAATTTTCGTAACATCCCGCTTTTTCCTTAAAGGAAATTTCGCGTAATAAATAAGTATATGAGCCAATTATTGAGACTGAAAAATTTAACTATAAAAATTTATTTCCTGAATATACCAGTCAAAATAATGGCTTCATGATCTCGCGGGATTTCGCAAGATCTGGACCGATTTCCGATCGTCATCGGAATTTAAATACGAGTCAAAGGTACCCATAAAATGGACTTTTGCAAAAGGAAAAAGATTACGAGTACCCAAGACTAACTTAAATTCCTTAGTTTGAGTGTTTAATTGGTGTGTATTTATGTTTAGATAAATTTTATGTCATTCGGAAAATTTTCACGCGCGCGGTCACGCGCGTAACTGGATACTTAACTACCAAACACGACCGAACACGAGACGAATTTTGGGAGAAAATTTCCCTCATCAGCCGTGCAATCACAAGGCCATACCCTCACCACCAACCTTCTTACACCAATCACCATCAACCATACCTAGGGCCATACTTCACACTATTCAACCATCATTATTTCTAATTCAATTTTGATAAAAATTGCTCCAAAGTCTCTCCCCATAACCGAACCCCGACCTGAAACACCCTAGCTAACTGCATACGCTTAAGTCGTACGCAAGCTCACTAGGTTGTTTACTACCTGGTGGGAATACCTTAGTCCATTGTTATCTTTCGAAAGTAATTGCTTACGAAAATAGGGACCAATTTTTAAACTTTCCATTTGCATCGATTAATTACTAAAATAGAGCCATGCGTCGGAAAGAAAAAGTATAACAAGCGGTAAAGCCTTTGGGCTTAGCAGATAGCAGTCGAATAATAATAAAGCATGGAATATACATTCAGTTGGTCCATCATACAGAGTCACATAGTTATAATTACAATAAGTAAGGTACAAATAACATATACATAAACCAAAATACATAATATCAAAATGCAAGGGCTACTGGAACACTACTCAGCATGCCCTTGATCAAAAAATCCCGGCATCCAGCTATCTCTGGTCCATATCCTGTAGCAACCGCTCATGGCTCCTCGGGTGGTTCGTCGGCATCCTCAAAGTACAAGTCGTCATAGGTTCCTGAAGTCATAAGGCAGTGGGAGTGAGAACGGTAGGTTCTCAGTGAAAATAACTTTAGTTCCTGTATCTCGTGTTAGGTGTTACATTAGGTCGGACTTCAGGCCGCTTAGAGATTTCTAAGTGTGCATACATACTAAACATCCTACTGATTATTATCTGGCCTAAAGTTCTGAACGGCTTTATCTATGTTACTAAGTGATAGGGGAACTACTCTTGCTTACTAAGTTCTCGTGCTTATTAACATTACGTATACATACATAGCCGTCTCGAGCGTTCTCTTGACGGTAATTACAAAATATCATATACATACATTTCATACATTCATGCATATCAGATTGAACATGGTTTTTGGAATATATGTTATTCCCACCATAGTAATGCCCTCTTTCGACAGTACTATGACGGAATAACCTCGCACCCCTAGGTAGGCCCTCTTTCGACCTTCCTGCGGTGGGCTTCCACCTGCCGCGTGCCCTCTCTCGACACCTCAGCAGTGGGCGGATGTTGTACCTCCACCTAGCATTGCCCTCTTTCGACCGTGCTAGGCGTGATAACCGCACACCTCCAGGTATGCCATATCGACACCACCTGTGGCGGGCTTCCACCTTCAGTATGTCCCTCTGACCTACTGAAGTGGGATCGTTTGGCTCTCGTGATCACGGCCTGTACATGTTTCTCAGAATTTTTCAGCATTTCTTTTTATTTAGCATTTTCAACATCTTTTTCCTTTCTATACCTGCAGCATGACATGACTTGTTCCCTATGGTTCAATTCATAATCTTTACTCAGTGCAGAATTACTTCTAGTCCTCTCAGAATCATCTTATCACGATGCATGAAATGCTAACAAATTATTTCACATACTGCACATACTGCATTTACATCAGTTACCAATTACAGTTAAATCATTGTTCGTTGGACTATGTGCCTCAAAATAGATTCCATAAGACTTTCAGGTCTCAGACCGCTCAGCGGTACCTGAGGTTCGCTCAGCGGTCTGGGCCCGATCGCTCAGCGGTGACTTGGGACCGCTCAGCGGTACCAAGGGCCGCTCAGCGGTCACTGACGAATCTGAAACCGATTTCTTTGTTTTCTTTCCTTCCCTTCCCTCTTTTCTCATGGATGCTCCTTGAGGTTCTCACACATATTCCAACCATCAAAATCATATCTAGTCTAGGTCACAGGACCCTTTAGAATCATCTCCCTATCCTAACCAAAGTTCTAAACTACCGAAGCATGCATACAAACATCAAGACATACACACACATAAACACATACATCCACCAAAGAGGTGAGCAAACTAGAGTTACCCACTTCTTGGAGGGCTGTTCGGTGGTGGAAGAAGGGCGGGAGAAGTCGTCCTCCGAGCTTCGGGCGCGATCCAAGCTTCCTGACAGAGTTTCTGTAGCGTGATCACGGAGCACACGGACAGAGTTTCCCCTAGGATAGGAGTTTTTCCCATTTTTTTCTGATTATGGGGCTGGCTATTTATAGCCAAGAGGCTGCCCTACAATTTACCTTTTTGCCCCTTAGGTTAATTACCATTTTGCCCTTTTTATTTTCTTTTATAATTAATTAATTTGGAAGATAATCTATATGTCACATCAATGAATAGTAAATGGAATTTTAAATTATTTTCCTTGCAATCTGATTACTCATGTGGGCTGCCCCAAATTTTGACCTCTCTCGGTTCTGTTTCGCTCTTGTTTTATCGCTCGCAGTATCGGTGCGTCGCGCATGGTTGTCCGAAAAATATTCTGTTTATACCGTCGCGATCCTCTAATTTTCCCGGTCATGGGAATATCAATGCTTTAAGGAATTTGTAAATTTTTCTCCGGAGGATTATTTTTCACAGATACCTTTAACACGTCATCGAGCCCTGGTGACCGTAGACCGCTGTTCCGCTCGCGGTTTCGTTACTTCCCGACCGTCCCCATGGGATCGTGGGACTATCCTAAGGTGTTTAAAACCTTTCCCTAGTACCGGTTGGGTTTCCAAAGACTTAGGGCTCTCTGCTCAATTCTACAGGATAAACGGAGTCGTTTTAGTGTCTGCGGAATCGTCTGAAACTCCGCAGGACTCCGTTTAACGGTCAGTTTAATCTCATCATCCGATTCTGAGGGTCAGTAGGAATCATTTGAGTGTCATCCAACTTGGCCAAAACCAATCAGAATAATTCCTACAGACTTCCACACATTTACTCGTACCCAAATTTCTATGAGCAGTTATTCGGCGAAATTCTTACTAAGAAAAGAGCGGGATGTTATACAACCCGCAGCCCTCCCCACCCTCATTTTATCATCTTCTTCTCTTCATTTCCTCTCCAAATAGATGATTTGTGGTGTAATATTTTGGTAT
This sequence comes from Nissolia schottii, assembly GCA_003254905.1. Taxonomy (NCBI): domain Eukaryota; kingdom Viridiplantae; phylum Streptophyta; class Magnoliopsida; order Fabales; family Fabaceae; genus Nissolia; species Nissolia schottii. Next base: position 152,114 of record QANU01031401.1, read on the forward strand.
GGTGAATGTTTATATTGTTGGCTTTGTTGGGCACATTGGCATGGATGGTAATTGATGTCGCTGCAGAGATTCATGCGATTCACCATGGCCTGCATCTTGCTTGGGATTTGGGTTTCTGGAAGGTGTTTGTGAGAGTGATTCTCTTGAAGCCATGCATTTATCTACTACAAAGGGGTTGAATCTCACTCACCTTGCTATTCTTCTTGAGATTCGGGAGTGGTTGGCCAAAGATTGGGATGTGAGCATTTCGCATGTTCTTTGTGAGGCAAATATGTGTGTTGATTTCCTAACCAAGATGAGTTCTAATGAGAGGCATGCCTTCACCACGATTGCGTCTCCTCACTACTAGAAAACTGACTATTACCGTCCAGACATTACCGTCGGACACGAGCCGACGATATTACCGTCGAAAAATAAAATAGTACCGACGGTAACTGGTTCAGTCATGAAGAACTGGGAACGAGGCATCAGATTACCGTCGGAAAAGCTGGCCGACGGTAACAGCAACGGTAATTACTCGCGGGAGAAGGCACAACTTACCGTCGGAAACAGCCGCCGGTAACAATTTGAGATTTTGATTTAAAGAAAAAAACAAAGATATTACCGTCAGACATAGCAGACGGTAAATTACCATCAATTGTAAACAGCCACGTGTTCACCACACACATTACCGTCGGTAGCTATTCCGACGGTAACTGGTTTGAAATATTTTGGTCCCAAAAGTTGGCGCCATTTTTTTGGTTACCGTCAGCCAATTTTAATTGGGCAACGGTAATAGTTTTAAGTAAAACGTTGCATTTTGGTGCATCTTTAGTACCATCGAACTGGACATGTACCGTTGGTTATTTCCGATGGTAACAGCTGCGACCCGAAGACTTAAACGAAATTCCTTTCTCCTCTTCCCATTGTGTTCTCCCCCTGCAGCTTCCTCTCCCCATTGTGTTCTCCCCCTGCAGGTTGTCTCTTCCCTTGTCCGTAGGTCCACCGCCGTTTGTTGTTCTTCATCTCTTCCGTTGCTGCTCCTCTTCCCTTTCGGTTTGTCCCACCAATCCACCAACCGCAGGTCGATGGAGGCAGCACCGCGGATCCACCGAGCCACCACGGCCACAGGGCGACCACCGAACCACCACCGCGGGTGTACCGCACTGTGCCACCGGCAGCAGAGGTCGCATTTTTATTTTGTTTGTTTTGTATTTGTTTATGTTTTGAAGTTTAGATTGTTGTTAATTGGTAATATATATGGGGTTGTAGGTCAATTGGGAGAGTAAAGTTTAAAGTAGATCGAACAAGGCATAGCTGGCAAACAGGTATGGCCTCTAACTCAAACTTTGCACAATAACTAGAGCATGCATGGTAGTTGTTGAATGATGTATAGAATAAGATAGGTTAGAAATCGAAGCGCTACATGTAATGTATTCAATCAATTGTTGGATTATCAAATTTAAGTGAAAAATATGGTTTCATAAGTAAGCCACAACAGCCCAAAAATTAATTTTATAAAAAGACTGGGACACTCTTTATCGTGCGCGCAAGGGGGGACAAATCCATCGATTTGCACTTCGAATAGCCCATATGGCTTGGACTCATGCACGCGAGCCAACTCCCTTCTCAACTCTTTTTACCAATACAATAACTACTAAATGTATATAAACACTTAAAAGGTTTGTGATGTAACCAATGTGGAACTAGAACTTTTGAAATAAAACCTTGGTTATGTAAAAATCAAAACCTTCAGTTAGCTTGATGTGATACTACATAATGTTTTACTTTGGACAATGTTTGTCATGGTACTTAATAGTGGAGAGGGGTCAGTTTTTAAGAAAAAGAGAGAGCTGAGAAAAAAAGAAGAAGAAGAAAATAAGGAGAAGAGAAGAAAAACGTTTTTTGTCAGGGTAGCAGTTTTTGATTTGCTGTCACCGCTTCGTTCACCGTTGGATCGAGCTGAAATTTTGTCAGCAGGTTTGGAACACGTGAAACTTTAATCTGGACGGTGCGATCATTGAGAAGTTTCCTAGGCAGTGAGAAATTGGCCACGTATAGTAACAGCATTTTTGGATTTTTCTGGTTTCTCTTGTTCTCTATTTCATTATTCTTGCCTTGTTCTTTGGCTAATTATTGAGCACGATTTGTGCTGTGATTTGAGACTCTCTTGTACCTTTATTTTGATCGTAGTGGACCTTGATTAACACGCTTGATTAATTCGATAATATTGTACTCCCTCTATTTCTCAATGTCACAACATAAACAATTGGTAAGAGGAAGGTTTTACATAAACAATGGGTAAGAGGAAGGTTATGTAAACTTCAAAAGTTCTAGTCTCACATTGGTTAGATCACAAACCTTTTAAGTGTTTATATACCTTTAGTAGTTGTTGTATTGGTAAAAAGAGTTGAGAAGCTAGTTGGGCTCGCACGCATGAGTCCAAGCCATATGGGCTCTTCGAAGTGCAAATCGATGGATTTTCCCCCCTGCGCGCACGATAAAGAGCGTCCCGTTCTTTTTACAAAATTAATTTTTGGGTTGTTGCAGCTTACCTAAGAAACCATATTTTTCGCATGTGCACCGTCCATCTTTAAATTCTACCAAACATGAACGGAGCATATTTAGTATTAATAACATATCAATTTTCAATATTTAATTACTTATTAAATATAAATGTTTACATTTTTATAAATTGCAATTAATTGATTGAAAATTTTAATTTATATGATTATAGTAATTTATTAAAACAAATAATACAAAATTATTCACAATTTTTTAAAATAATAATAATAATTATTACCGTCGGATATATCCCACGGTAATTACTAATATACTTACCGTCGGTTCTGACCGATGGTGGTATACAGATAAAATATTATTATATTACCGTCGCCCTAATCCAACGGTAAAACGGCTATCGGTTTATGTCAGTTTAGGCCGACGGTATGTACCGTCGATTGTCCTTTTCCGACGGTAAACTTATTACCATCGACCACTTTACCGTGTGCCCGCGTCCGACGATAATACCGACGGTAACGTCAACAACTGACGGTAACTCCGACGGTAATTCTGACGGTAATGACCTGTTTTCTTATAGTGCCTCCTCCTATTAATACTAATGATTTGCTTCGGGTCGATTTCATGGGAAATCCCCATTTAAGATTATATTTTTTTCTTGTATTTTTGTTATTTTCCTCAGCATAAAAAAAAATCTAACTACCACAAAAAAATGGGTTCAATTTTCCGAATTAAGATTTAGAATCACATTTTATGAATAAAAGACATTAATTTATTGCCGACAAGAAATCTCAGAAAAACACAAACATTATCAGTTAACTATGCTATCCAAATACCTTGGCTTGATATTGTTTTTAAAAAAAATTAGGAGCAATGAAATCTTTTAAAATGGCAATTTTATTGCGTGACCAATATGCTTGATAAGCCTGATGCAATAAAAATAAGTATATAAAAAAATGCAAAAGAAATGAGAAGTGTCCTTACCCCACGGCTACATTTGATGCTTTAGAAGTATAAAGTTGTGTGCTGTATATATAACAAACCCAAGCTTCCACTATCAATTTGGACTTTTGAAAATGGAATACAGCTATGAGCTTCAGCAATTTTCTTCCTTCCTGTGCCATTATTCCTCCCTGAAGGATTGGCTTCAAGCAAATGCGCATCACAAATGATGGGTTTTGGGATTGGGGTCCCAGAGTCCTTCCCTAATATCCTATCATTTTCTGATTTTGTTCTAGAAAATGCCTAGTGTCCACTAATCATGAGGTCCATCCTGTTCTAAGGGGCGATAAAAAAAAATCAAAAAATAAAAAACAAATTAAAGAATGGGCCTATCCTTCAACTTCATTGTCGTGTGTCAGGACAGTTTGCCAATTTTCCGTTTTGTATAATGAGGGTTAGTTTGGTCAATTGCTTAGACAATTTTCATTTTATGATTTTGTCTGACGAATGCATAATTCTATTCCATCTCAAATTACTTTCACTTTTTTTTATTCATTCATAAAATAATGTATCTGGACATAATTGTGTCCAAATATATCGATTAATCAATGAAAAACAAAATGAAAGTCATAAATGTACTGAAGTATAATCCTCAGTCCATACACTGGATCTTGGAGCTCCTCTCTGATGGCGGATCTTGATCTCGATCGCGTCGTGGGTACCTGCAAGGACTCCGAAGCTCAAGTAAGTAAATGAATAAGGTGGTCGAGTAAGCTAGACTGAGTTGGTTTTCATACCTGGGGTGCTGTTTATTAAATACCTGCGAGTTAGGAGCATTCTTCCGCATAGTGTTGTGGGAGGAGGAAATCTCGGACTGCGTCATCTGTGTTGAGAGTATTCTTCCGCGTAGCGTGATGAGTGGAGAATATCTTCGGTCGCGTTATCTAGAGGAGAATATCTCGGGTCCGCTTTATCTCTAGAGGGGGTGTACTCGGTATCATATCCGGGAGAGTTTCTCGGGCTACTACCCCGTTATCTTGCTAGGGGGTGACGTGGTCGAGTCGGATTGACCCGCAGGCACTCAGGCAAGGCTCTTTTAGTGGGCCTTTATGGTCTGGGCCTCTGGAATGGGCCTTTACAGTTCAGTCCGTAACAAACAAATAATTTAGGACCGTGGGATTATATATGTAGTCTCTTCATTTCGTCTTCGGTCAAGCACTCATTGGCATTTTAAATTTTAAGCTAGCCAAGTGTTCTTGCAATTGTGGCAATACTAGCATTGTCATGGTTCCGAAATCCTGTTTCCAAGTCATAATTCTCTTGCTTCTTCCATCTTTATGCATCACTACTTCTAGCTCGAATGGGGTGGCTGATCATGACAATTGGATATCTTGGAACGTCAAGAATTACCAGAGAAAAACCACTTTGCAAACAAGACGGCACGTCGTTGCACCTGGTGCTGCTGGATCACAGGCCCCAGATGTGAAGCTTAGGAATGCTGAGAGTAACAGAGTTAGAATAACAGTTAGCCAAGACGGCTCAGGTGACTTCAAGACCATTACAGAAGCTCTTAATAGCATCCCACCACGCAACACAAGGAGAGTCATAGTGTTGATTGCACCGGGTGTTTACAGGTAGGTACGTGCTGAATAATTGGATGTTTCAATTGTATATTGCTTCCTCTAGCTTGCATTTTGATGGTCTCTCAAGGAGCCTCGTAGGGTAAATTCCTCTCCTACTAATTTATTTTTTTTTACATTTTTTTAACTAAATTCATTGAATCTTTTTTTTTATATCATTTGATATTCTAATATGACATATTAATGTGTCATATTTATGCAGAGATGTATTGTATGTTCAAATAGTCCGTTAATCTTTAAATCTCTTATAAGTTGGTTGTTTCAATAATTTGATTAATGAAAAGTTTGTCAAAATCATGTATTTAACCCATAGAACACATGCGAACTACCTTAAATTTTATCTCCAAAAAAATAGTATTAAGGACTACTAGCGAGAGTTAATTAAAAAAAATGACCAATAATATTTAAAATATTAAGAAGGATCACCTACATTTTTATTTAGTGAAAAGGATAAAAAAAAATATCAGCATTCGACAACAATACTCTTTAACTTTAACCACCCTTATATCAAAATTAAAAATTAATGGTCAAGATAAATAATTGTATTAGTAACTTGCATAAAAAATTGAATCAACTATCTCTCATTTCACAACACTAATTGAATCATACCAATAAAATCTTTCATATTTTCATATTATTGCATCTCATATATGATTATCTAATCTTTTTTCTACTCAATTTTGTTTAATTTCTGCATATTATTACCCTATAGCATGCATTGTAAGCATACAGAGACACAATGCACAGTAATGGAGTTCCTTCCCATGTGCATACAGAGACATTGCACAATTCCTAAATTAATCTAAAATATACACAATGATAATAAAACAATCGAAATAAAAATAATCTACTTTTAATAAATTAAAAAAGTCTATTTTCAAAAATCTGTTTCTTATCAATGCCACACATGTTGATTTTTTTTTTCATAATCATAAATTTCAAATCTTATTCAATCTCAATTTTTTTACATAAATTACTAGTTCAATGATCCTGACTGTAACATCCCACTTTTTCCTTAGCAAGGATTTCGCAGGATAGATACCCATATAAGCCCTTATATGGATTAAGAATGTAGAAACATGACCCCTTAGGCAAAAGTATATGTAGAACTTATTCTGCTCGATTTCGCAAAATTCTGCTGACACTAGATTAATTCCTCTTGGCCCTCAGAATTGGATGGTATGTCTAAAATGTCCGTAAAACGAAATTCTGCTCAGTTTCATAGGATTCTGTAGACACTAGATCAATTCCTCTTAGCCACCATAGTTTAGTGGAGAGTTTAAAGTCTCTGGGAAATATACCTTTCCAGAAGAAGAAGTTACAAATACCTTAGGTTAGCCCCAAACCTTCACTAGCAAAATTAGGAGATCACGGAAAGACGACCAGAATATTTTTCGGACGACCGTACGTGAAGCACCTGGACAGTGTACGACAAAACACGATCAAACAGGACTGGATAGTGGGTCCCACGGCGAAGGGAAATCATCCCTCTCACGTTTTCTCTTTCCTCACCACAACTACACATTTTGGTCAAATAGTCAAAGATGACAAGCTTTGACTCATCATTTTTATCCATTTATTTTATTTTCTTTTCCCTTTTTCTTTTTGCAAATTAATTTGTGGACCAAAATGGCCAAGGTCACACGGCCTCTAGGCTATAAATAGCCCCCTCCATGGCTTCATTTTCACACTTTCTCATTTCCTAAGTCTCTGCTCAAAATTCGTTCCGTTCGGAGACCCTACCGTTATGCTGCCGGAAACTGGAGGGCTAGCCAGGAGAGCCACACACTCAAGGGAACCCTCATCTTACCCTCCTAACCATCTCCAAGACTCCAAGAAAGTGGGTAAACCTAAGCTTGCTCACCTCCTTGGTGGCTTCTATGTGATTACTTTGCTTGTATGCTCTTATGTGGTATTATGTTAGAAATGCTAGTTTATGATGTTTAGATAGTTCTGATCTGTTCTGTGAGTTGAATCTTATTGTTTTGTGATTGTTGGAACTTGTGGGGAAGTCCTAATAAGCAGGCATAGGAACGGTTTAAAGGAAACGCTAAATAACAAAGGGGTAACCCTAAGTCACACCCAGACCGCTGAGCAGCCTCCAAGGACCGCTGAGTGGCTTACAGTCTAAACCTTAGAAAATGATTTGACAAAGTTCTGTGACTTAGGAGTTCTTCAAGGACCGCTAAGTGGCCTAAAGGACCACTGAGCAGCCTGAAGAAGGTTTTCAGGGGTGGTTTTTAAAATGGAATCCTATGCCTTGCATGGCGTTAGGGACCGCTGAGCGGCCTGAACCATGGTTCCCATGGAAACCTGTACAGTGGTGACGAAATGACCCAGGAGTTCCCGTGGGTGTTGAACCCAGGAAGCTCTAGGTCACCGAGTTAACCTACACCAAGGAATGAAGTTTGTAAAAGTTGTTTTGGGCTGCATGTTCCAACAAGCATAGAAACATAGAAAATTATATATGGAAATAACTGTAGATTTATGTTGTGTTCTGTTAAAGCATGCATCATGAGGATAGATAACTAGAGGTTGTCACCTAATGAATAAAAGATCATAATAGAACGTAGGGAAGAAAGGGAGATGCTAAAGAAAAAGATAATGTGTGAGTTTTGGTTGTTGTTACGAAAAAGGGGTGACAGACAGGGTAGAGGGTATACGGTCTGCTTCTGGCTTAACCACGAGGGCGGCCCCTCGCCACCTGGTAAGAAGGTGGAGTTTTGTTGCCTCGAGGAACAAATAGTGAAGGTAGGTCGTACATCGCCATGGAGACGACGGTCCTGAAATGTGCGAGGAAGTATTGGCCTGGTGTCAGTAATGATCCCATGACCAAGTGTGCATGATGAATGATTGTTGAAAGCCAAATTTACATGTTGTTAGGCCTATTTGCACTTTTCCAATTTGACACAGTTCCGTTTCCGGCAACTTTTGCCAAATTTGTTGGAAGTTTAGTTTGAAACTTTCAGTCGTTAAAAATAATATATCCTTCTTTACGGCTTTCAGATCCACAAGGGATCCAATTGCAGTATAGTCGGGTATAGTCATATCCACAGGGAGTTGCAAAAATACCGTTCTTGAGTTAAGTTAATTAAACAATGAAGTGAAGGTTTGGTAAATTTGTTGATAGTTAAATAAGTAAATAAACAACATAAAAATAAATAGGCAACAAATCAGAGGTAGATCCGGAAGCTTGTTGGGAATTGAATCATATCATAGTTTCATGCATCCAATTACTTACTACACAGAACTATCATTTCCTTGATTGCCTGCCACCAGTTCTTAACTTGTTCATCGCTTTCGCGCATGAAAAGATCACAGGTTTCCTTTGTTAAACTGTCACTTTTGCACACAAGCTTAACAAAGTACGCCAGCATTATTCCAGATGTTAAAACGGCTAATCCTTTATTCCAGTTACGACAACAAGAATTAGATGAATTGATTTAGATCCAACTCTAATGATTGTAACTTTTGTTCACAACGTTTAACTTTAGAATCTAGCTTTAGCATAGCAATATTGATCCTAACTTGGTTACAACTTAATTAGTATAACTTTCGTTCATACAAGTAAGTCTCAAATCAAGAATCAAAACACTAACACAAAAGCTAGCATTAAGTATAAAATCATTCAAGCGAATCATAGAAACTGATACATTCATATGCAAAAGTACATGGATACAATCATACTATGATACTTATCAAAATCCCAACAACAAGAGGATTAGAAATCCATCTTACAAGAGAATCTCAGAGGCAGGGTTTGAACACTGACCATGATACGTTATCACGCTATCATGACAGCGGCTCGCCGAGCTTCCTCGATCTCCTGGCTCCTTCACCGGCCTCCTCTTTGTTGCTAAACTAAACTAGGCTTTTAAGTACAAATGAAATGAGAAAGAAATGGACTCTTGAAGGGGGGAGGGATTGGTTTCATGCATGGCACGGCCTCCTCTATTTATAGGCAAAATCTGATGGTCATCGCTCAGCGGTTTAGGCACCACCGCTGAGCGATACAGGCTTCCTCGCTGAGTGGCCTAGGGTTATCGCTGAGCGGTTGGTCAAATCTGGCAGCTGCTCGGCTGGCATAATTAATGCGCGGCAGGCTTTGCAGGGGCGGCGGACTTTATCAGGGTGGCGCCGCAATTCCAGGTTGGCACCAGCTGGCGCAATAAATGCGGCGGCTGCAAGTGGCTCCGGTGGCAGGATCGCTCAGCGGCCCAGGTACCACCGCTGAGCGGTCTTTGTCTTATATGCGCTGAGCGGGCTTCAGTCACCGTTGAGCGGTCTTCATGCCTGATTTCCTCTTTTAAGCTCCTTTTCCTATTTTACCCTTTTCTCCATTCTTTTGGGATTATTCTTCAATTAATTATGCTTGCATCATCTTTTAGAAATATATTATAAACCTACAAAAAATGGGGATTTAAGTTAGATAATTATTTAAAACATAAGCGAATAAGTGCCATTTTAATAGTTGAAAATTGTGTAAATTGGGCACTTATCAATGATACGATACCATGCCCAAGTGTGCATGATGAATGATATGATATCATGCCCAAGTGTGCATGATGAACGGTCCCATGCATTGATACCGTGACTCATCGGCATGATGAACAGTCCCTTGCATCGATACCATGCCCTAGTGTGCATGATGATACGATGTCGTGCCTGGTGTGCATGATGAACTGTCCCATGCCTGGCGTGCATGGTGGAATGATTCCCGCGCAACATATGTGTGATGATATGCATGTGTCAGTATCTATGGTTACATTACGACGGTCAGGAATAGAAAGTGCAAGCACCTAGGATTAAGTAAAGCAAGATTAGATTCCCTGGTCACCTAGTAAATTAGATAAAGCTACTCAGGACCTAGGCAAGAGATAATAATCAGTAGGATTTTAGTATGCATGCACACTTAGAGATCTCCTGAGTGGTCTGGACCATAACTGAGAAAATGAAACGATAGGTAATGCTAAGGATTCCCACTGAGGACTAAGAGTTTTCACCCCCACTCCGTTATGATTCCAGGAGTCAAAGCGAATGGATCGACGAGAGAGGTACGTGGTAGACAACGGATAGCCGCAACAGGGAAGTTCCAGAACTAGAGCAAAGTGACTATTTTCGCATTAGGGCGATAGATATTTTGTATAATGATCTATGACTTTTATAAATTCTGTGTAAATACTTACTAGTAAGTTAATGTGTAATTATGTGTTGGACCTTGTTTGTAATTATATGTACATACTCTTCATGTTCCATTTGGGTTATCACCTAGACTGCTTAAGACACTAGCGCTTGTATATATATGTGTGTGTGTGTATATATATATATATATGTGCTTCCTTGATCACGCACAACTCCTAGTTTACAAACTAGTAAAGCAAACGCACGATTTTCAAAATGGTCCATATTTTCGCGTAAGAGATATTTGCAACCTTAAAAGTAAGGGTTAAAGGTAACCCAACCAATGCAGATAACAACCCTATAATCAGTGTACGACTATAGCGTAGACTGAAAGTAGGGGTGTTACACTGACCACTAATTCCCGATTCTAATAAAAGGGTTGTTATAGTTAAAGGATATCGTTGTGCTAACAATTTTTTTTAACCTTATCTCTAAATGAAAATGTAGTTGATCCTTCTTAATAATTTAAATGTTATTAATCATTTTCTTAATTAACTCTCTTTAGTTCTCTTTAACTAATTTTCTTAATTATTTGTTAATGTGTAAAACAAATTGGTTCATTTTACTGATCACTCTGACATCCTAATGGAACATTTATTATAAATTTTACAATTTTTTCCTAGCACATTATTTCACGCACAATAAACAATGAAATAAATTAATCATAATAGCATTATAATAAAAAAAACATTTTTTTTAATCAGTAATCTACCACTTTATATGTATTCAGTTATTGCGAGAAGATTGTCACTGTTGTCAGACAGGGACACTCTGCAAGAAAAAACATTATAATCAATTCTTTATTTTGGATTCCTTAATTATTTGTAGAGGACTAAAGTTACACATAATTTGAATAGGAAGAATTTATAGTAGCTTATTAGTTGTAGTTAATTGTAAGTTACATTTGAAATTAGTATTGGGGACCATAACTAACTTATTATGATTAATTGTAGGGAGAAGGTCATGATTCCCAGAACTCTGCCTTTTATTACATTCTCAGGGGATGCTACGGATCCACCTACCATAACGGGAAATGATACAGCTTCTGCCACCGGAAGAGATGGAAATCCATTAGGGACTTTCCATTGTGCAACTGTTGCCGTGGATGCTAACTATTTTATGGCCATCAACATTAAATTTGAGGTACTCATAACTTCCTTTAGGAATAGACAGCATATTCTTGTGTCTTATATTGACTGATATATGTACGTACCTACGAAAACCACAACGCTAGCAAGCCATATTTAATATACTTTCATCGTGATGGAAAATTAAAATAAAAATAAAAGGTATATTTGGGGTTCAAATGCTTCTCCTTAATATTAGTTCATAATAACTAACAGACATATTGACCCAGCCCACACAAGCAACAGATAAGGCCCAGCTCACACAAGCAACAGATCAGAAAGAATGAAGAATTAACTAATTGGTATCGTTAGTTTGTTAGTTAGTTAGATGAGAGCTAGTGTTAGTTAGAGTCTCTAAATTACGCATGTGATTTATTCTGTACATATGCTAGCCATAACTTATTAGAAATCCTTAATTTTTTATTATCCCAAGATCATCCATGTTAAATCATTAAGAAAATAATAAACTAGATACGGAAACGTAACTGAATTCTTAAATATATAGGAGTCAAACGATGTTGTCAATTGACATTTCCCTTGATGGGGCTTGAGCGCAGTTCTTCAGATGAGAAAGAGGCCGTTTATTTGATTTTGATGTGTTGGAGATCAAAACACTCCTTAACTATTTATAATTGGCTAATGGATCCCATAAAACCCTAAAAGCCAAAAAAAAATAGGCGGAGTGATTATTACCCATTTCTAACTCAAACCAATAAAGTAATCTAACTTATTTATTTATTTAATTTTATTAAACATTAGTTAGACTAATATATTATAAGTCATAAAAATAGCTAATATGATTATATTCATAATTATATATATAGCCCACAAAAATAGATTAAGGAAATATAATTTCCTAACAATCTCCCACTTGGGCTATATATTTATTGTCTTGAGATAATCATATCACAAAATACACTTTAAGTGCACATCTGAATGCTATTTCTATTTAACTACTTAAACAATCTTGTCCATCTCATATATCAGTGATGGAACTACCGCAACTTTCATCACATTAAAGTCATGACTAAACCACAATGATCATCATACTAATATACTCAATGGCATAGATCAAGTTTGGATGAGTAACATGGAAATTATATGTAAAATGATCACATTCATGTCTATTTTCAACTGGTCCAACTTTATTCTTTATGAGATCAAAATAATTCAGAGTGAAAACAAAATAATTGAATACTTTATTTCTGCAGAAAAAATATCCTTAAACATAAGGTTTGTCTAACATAAATGAACATCCCAACGCACACTCCCACTAATACAGCATACCATTAAAATGATATTACACCCATATGAGCATTATGCTCATGAAAGACCTTGGGTGGTAGTTCCTTAGTGAGCGGATCCGTAACTTTGAGTTTGTGCTAATATACTCTATAGACAATTAATCATTCTAAACTCTTTCTTTATATGATTGTTGAAACATTGTCACAATCCAACTTAATGGTCTTTCAATTTCATACATAATTTGCAGCCCTTATGAAAAAAGTCTGCAGTCATTTTAAATTGGATACCTCATAAAAAGTTATTAAACTAAATGCAATGGTAGAGGAAGCAATGAGTGTCTACTCAGCACTCCTCTAGATAGCTTATCCACCAAACATATAAATATAACCCGAATTGGATCTATGACAATTTTGGCATCCACCAAAGTTTTTGTACAAAAATTAGTTCTAATGTTAGGGGTACATCGAAATTGCATTCACCGTACAACTACCATATAACTACGTACACTATACATAGCGACAATTGTGTGCATAAACTTTTATACACACATGCATAAATATTTTCAAATTTGGAAACCAAATAAAATCGAATTTGCAGCTCATTAAATAACGAAAAGTAATTGTCATACTTTCTCTTTTCTTTCTCACTCACGCTCGAAGAGCGTGACTCACATTCTATCAAATACAAACATTTGAAAACAAATGCACAAACTTTTGTACTCACATACACAAACTTTTTAACAAGAAGAAACAAAAAAATAAGATGAAAATTACGAAAGCTAAAACGAAAAAGAAGAAAACTTTGGTGTTCACATGCACAAACTTTTGAATAAACATGCATAAACTTTAGTGCTGACATACACAAACTTTTGAACAACCAGAAATAAATACTATGACAGAAACAAAAAATGAAGACGAATTCAATGCTCACGTTCACAAACTTTTGAATAAGCATGCACAAACTTTTTAATAAACATGCATAAACTTTGAACAACTGGAAACAAAAATTATGACAAAAACGAAAATGAAGACGGAAAAGAAAACTTTGGTGTTCATGTAAACAAACTTTAAAATAAGAACGTACAAACTTTTCTAAAAACATATACAAATTTTTGAACAAGAAGATACAATGAATGTAACAGAAATGAAAAAGAAAATTACGTGGTCAATAACATTTTGTAAAGAAGAGAAAATGAAGGGAGAGTCAGGGAGAAGAGAAAAAAAAATAAAGAATAAAAAGAAATGAAGAAGTGCTTGAGGGAGAGTGAAGGGGAAGAAAGAGAAGACAAGAATTAAATAGAGATGTATAAAAGGTGAATAATTTACAAAAAAACATTTTTGAATTCACTTGTGAGCATTGCAGCTTGACAATAACAAAGATAAAGGGGAGAATGGACCTAAGTTTTCTGCTTACGTAAATTAATATGCATGTAATGAATGTTAAGATTTAAGTGTGAGTGTTTAAAAAGTTTCACATTAGTTAATAATAAATTAAGTGAAGAGTTTATAAATAGTAAGACCAATAGATTCATTGTCTTAAAATTTTGAATTAAAATGTGACATTCGACTAATTTGTGTGATTTCTTAGTAAGTCCATCGGAATTAATTTCCTCAGTTTTGTCCCCTCCCCCATCAATGAAAAGGAACAAATGAAAATGTTAATCAAATTTGTTTATTTTCTTAGACAAGAAAAACATTGTATATTGACAAGATGGCAAACTATGTGGTAAAACAGAACACCGCACCGCACGAGATTGGATCCGTGGGGGAACAAGCCGTGGCACTACGCATCTCTGGGACCAAAGCTGCTTTTTACAATTGCAGTTTCTATGGGGCTCAAGACACACTCTATGATCACAAAGGCCTTCACTACTTCAACAATTGCTTCATTCAAGGTTCCGTTGATTTTATCTTCGGCTCCGGGAGGTCACTTTACGAGGTGTGGACTCTTACCACTATGAAACTTATAGACATGAGCTTGATTAAGGTTCAAATAATTTGTGACATTCTGCACAACAAATCCAGCCCAATTTCCCACTGTGAAGATGGGCTGCTCTTGGATAAGAATACAAGCAAATGGGCTTATTATTAATATGATAAAAAGAAAAGAGTTATTTGTACTCATTGTATATGATATGCTGTCGACTCAAGATCTCAATGGGGCATGAGCTATGTTGAAATTCCATCTAATGGTGGAGGAGAACTGAGTCGAAATAGAGTGTCTTTCTAAAATAAGTATAAATAATATAACTCTATTAAGGTCGTTACTCGCGTGTCTGTAAACACTCTCTCCTACTAAAGTTTTCTATTTTTGACAACTTCTAAAACTAAATGCATCGAATTTTGTCATCATTTCATGTTCTATGTGATATAAACAAACTTTTGCCGACCCTTTGAGTTTATAATACGTCTCTTCACAAATATTGTATTAAAAAATATTAATTTTATCACATTAGATCCTATAACACATCAATGTTATATCAGATCATGAAATGACGAAAAATTTTAATATATTTAATTCTACAAATTATTGAAAATTAAAGAATTTAGCATAAGACGGTATTTACGCCCACGAGACACGGGAAGAAAACATAATCTATTAATAGTTTCATTCCTTTAATTTTCTGTCCTAGCTGCTTAACTAAGCTGTTGTCATTTTCTAAATTCAATTTCTTTTCATACGTCAATTCAACTTGAATCTATTGGCTGGCATGCGTGCATGCATGCAGAGCTGCTATCTAAATTCCATAACAAAGAAAGTGGCTTCCATCACCGCCCAAAAGCGAACAAATTCGTCCCTGGAGAGTGGATTCTCGTTCAAAAACAGCACGGTAACGGGGAGCGGGCAAGTCTATCTTGGACGGGCATGGGGAGATTATTCCAGAGTTGTCTTCTCCTACACCTACATGGACAAGATAGTGGTTCCAAGAGGATGGAGCGATTGGGGTGACCAGAAGCGCGATTTGTCAGTGCAATATTTCAGCATAGTTGGAAACCGCTTTATTCTTCACCCAAAAATTATTTTGCAATTAATTAAGGGTTGATGTTTTGTGTGTGTTTGTTTGTTTTGTTTCAGGAGAGTGTATTACGGAGAATACAAGTGCAGTGGGCCAGGGGCTAACTTGACTGGAAGAGTGCCATGGGCCAGGATGCTTACGGACGAAGAGGCCCGGCCCTTTATTGGGATTGACTTTATTGAAGGGAGCACCTGGCTAATAAGCCCACTAATACACAATTAGATTCCTCATTTCACCCTTTGGGGTAGGTTCACCCTCACCTTATTCACTAATATCAAACAAAGATGATAGAAATGGAGTACTCATCCATGTTTCTTATTTTTACAAATAATCCTTTCCGTGGCTTGACAACATGATAAGATCTCGTTGTGGATGTAGTACATGCATGTATGTCTCATAGACAATGTATTATTAATTATATACATTGTTTATCATCTTCATCTATAATTTTTCTTCAGATTCCCGTGATTATCTTCATGTATGGTGCATAGTACGTGATGTTAACATTACATGTATTTGCTTAGAGAAAATTTTATTAACCCAACTTTCTTCTACCTTCTCATAGTATGAGAGATCTTATATGCCTTCAAGTTATCTTCATCTTTGATTTTTTTTATATTTTATTATCTTCTTTTTCGTACTCCGAATTACATGATTTAATGGTGTTGATGTTATGTAGAGGAAGGTTTAAATTATCCTGGAATGGAGGAAAAAAACAATTCTTTTTTGTCGACACTATTTGGATGGAGAATCACCTTTCAATACTAATGAACTTATGGCACCAGTGATTCTAGAGAAATCAATGACAAGTCATATATTAAGGGAAATACTTTGGTGTACACTAAAAAAAGTATTCGCCAAGTATCCACCAGCATTAAATAGTGATTTTCTCTCTTTTCTGCCCACTATTCCTCAATCGCGCTCTCTCCTCCACCCATAAATAAAGATACTCTTCTTCGGCCCATATTGTTCTTGGTAATGTTTTTGCATAGTGTAATGTTTGTTTATTTGTGTTTTTTTCGATGATTATTCCAAAAGGATCAATCATTACTCATAATTTTTTTTAATTAAAAATTTGTGTAACTAAATACATGTTAACTAGCTACTGGTCATATTGTAATCTCTGTTTGAACTTAAATTTTTACTATTTTAAAATGTTTCTTTTAGCAATTTTTACTATTTTAAAATGTTTCTTTTAGCACTTTTAGGATAATATTTGAAATAACTCATATTTAACGTAAAATTAATTTTATTACATATAATGTTTTAAATAAATTTAATCATAATAAATCAAGCCCCGTTTGTTTGGTTTTAATCGCTAACAATCTCTCTTAATGTAGATTGTTCTATTCTTAATGTTGGAACTTGAGATTGATCAAGGGGTTGAAGTTATAAATTATATATTATTAGTGAAAAAAAATCTTAATTTAACGTCTAATAATATATTGTTTCTATTGCCAAATTTATAAATATTGCATCTTTTTTGTATTGGATTGTTTGTAATTTTATATATTTGGGTGGGGGAAAGGGGCTGCCCGTGATTGGGCCTGGATAGGGTTTAGACAATGTCATGACCCATGGGCTCAGAGTAACTGGTTTGAGAGTTCACAAAAAATAGAAGGAAAAAAAGCAGATTGGGCTATTTAGGCTATAATCGTAAATACGCTATGTAGAGTTGTTTTCTGCTCTGGTCGGGATTACTCATAGTCTCTATACTTTCGAAATTACTCTGTTTATGAAACTATGGACCAATTTGAAACATCGTACTAGCATACTTAGTTGTAGGTAATTTATGAGCCGCACGTGAACGAACATATATAACAAGCGATATAGCGACATAACCTAATCATAACTCTATGGGGTGTGTATTTATCACAAGCGGAACATAATAAGTAAAGCACTTAGCTGGTCCCATGAAATACAAATCAGGTTAGTACTATACATAATATAATTAGTTTCATATTCACATTCATCTTAATACAAGAACAGGGGTTGCACGTCTCGTCGCTAGTCGTCCTTGAGATCCTCTTCAGGGTCTTCCTCATCTTCTTCTGACTTGGTCTCCATAGGGTCCTCCTCGTCCAAATCATCGCTAGTGGACGCTGGCGAGGCCAGAACTGGGAAATCGTCGTCCTCTTCGTCCTCTAGGAAAAACTCGGGGATCGAGGGCAGGTCTCTTTGGGCCGTGGAAGGTCTGGGCTCGGCATCGTGAGTACGCAGGGCTAGGCGTCATCTGAAGAATGGGTTTACCCTCTTTTTGGGTCATGTACGATAGCAGGACGACTGTGGGGGAGGTAGAGAGTTCGCGTCCGTCTTTCTCGTACGGCGGAGACTCTTCCACGACTTCGTCCAAGACGATCGGAGTGGCTGGTGTAGATCCCAATGCTCGTGCAAACTCTGACATCTGGTGTAACATCCCGACTTTTTTCCTTCACTAAAATGTCGCATAATAAATAATTATGACTATAGTAATGAGGAGAAGATGGGATAAAAATGAAATAAAATTCCCATATCAATGGTATCCCGGTAATATTAGTGAAACAAAGTAATTTGACGATCTCGTGACGTCCGGTGACGTTTGGATTGAAATTAGGGTTTATTAGAATTTCTTTACGATTCACAGGAGTCTGTAAAATGTATTAATATGAAATTAAATGTAAGAATATGTCACCTAAGATTTTAATATTAACAAGGATAATTAATAGATCACAACGGTATGTCCGGAATATTTTTAGGACGTCCGGACATAAATAATTAATGAGCGAACCTGACCTAAAATACACTAAGGGCAAAATTGGAAATAAATTATGACCAAGGGCCATTAGAAGACCACGACAGCCCTTCAAGCCCGAAACATACACACACATATACTAAGAGTTCTTTCATCTTCATTTTCTTAAGGTTCCATGACCTAAAGCTCCAAATCCACCAACATCCTTTGCCTTTCATCACCATAAATCACTTCTAAACCTATTAAGGAGACAAGCAAGAGTACAAGGCTAGGAGTTCTCTTCACTTGGAGGAAAGGAAATCAAGTTTCATAACCCTAATCTTCCATAATCTAGGTTTGCACTTTTCTTGACTAAGGAGAGTTCAAGCAAGCCATCAAGCTTCAATCTCATCATCATAATTCATTCTTAAGTCCCTAAGGAAGACAATCAAGAGTAGTTGGTGAGTTTTTATCTCTTGGTGAAGAACCAAGCTTCCATAACCATGCTTACCCTAATTATGTTAAGAATTTCATTTTAGGTCAAGAAGGTTCAAGCAAGCAAGCAAGGCTTGATTCCATCTTTCCTCAAGCATCAAGAAGCTATTTAGGAAGTGGGTAACTCTAGTTCCTCACCTCTTTGATGGTGGATGAGTGTATGTGCTTGTATGTGTATGCATGTGATTCTTGAAAATTATGACCATATATGCTGGAATTGATGTTAGACTTAGGAAGACAATTCTGAAGGGTCTTGTGACCTGGATTAGATGTGATTATTATGCTTGAATTATGTGTTAAGCTCATGCAGGGTTCCATGAAAGTAAGGAAGGAAAAATGGAAGAAATGGTGGATTCGGTTTCCAAGTTTCGCCCAGTGGCCGCTGAGCGATGCTCTGGCGCCGCTGAGCGAACTGCTGTGAACCTCAGCGCTGAGCGGTAGGCGGTTACCGCTGAGCGGTCTGAGGCCCACGTGGAAAGTCTGAAAAGATATTTTCTTAAAGGATAAAAGTCGGTGGAGATATTTAAAAAGCGGTCAGACCGCTGAGCGAAGGGATCCTTACCGCTGAGCGATGAGAGCTCCTATCGCTGAGCGGAGCTGTATATAGCGCTGAGCGCTATAGCTCAAACCGCTGAGCGGACAACAGTTTCCGCTGAGCGGCTTGAGACCAGAATGTTTCATGGAACTCCTCTTGAGACACATAAGCTGCTGTTTGATGCTGTAGATATGAGCGATAATTGAAATGTATGTAATTCATGCTGTATGTGAGTATAAGTGAACTTGTGAAGTCTATGCTGTCGGTAAATCTGTATACGATGTGTAATCTGAGATGTAATCTGTAGTTCTTCATGCATTCATGCTGAGCCAAGTTAAAGAATTAGATATAAATCCGAGCTAAATAAAGATTTTGAAATGAACCATAGGGAACAATTATGCCATGTTGCATGTACAAGTATGCTATGCTGCAGGTACTCCAAAATGCTGAACATGCTGCTGAATCAGGGCCAATGCCCAATACTGCTGAACTAGGGCCAATGCCCATACTGCTGAAATATGGCTATATGCCACTTACTGAAAAGGGCTAAATGCCCCAATACTGAAATTGGCTATATGCCACATGCTGCTGAGGCCGTGATCACGAGAGCCATATGACAAGCCCATTTCAGTAGGTCGGATAGACATGCTGAAGATGGAAGCCCGCCACAGGTGGTGTCGAGATGGCATACCTGGAGGTGTGCGGTTACCACGCCTATGCATTGTCGTACGGGGGCAAGCTTAGGTGGGGGTACGATACCAGCCCACTGTCGAGGGGTCCCTAGGGGCACACGGCAGGTGGAAGCCCACCGCAGTGAGGTCAGGACAGTGTCGGCCTATACTGAGGGTGTGAGGTTATTCCGTCATACTAGTGTCACAAGGACATTACTATGGTGGGAATAACACCTATGCTGTTATGCTGCTGCATTCTATTATACTGCTGTATTAAGTTATGCTGTGAATTGCTGTTATTCTGTTATAGTCTGCTGGACATGTTATGCTGCTCATTCTGTCATGGTTATGTTAATGATTCTGTGATACACATTCTGCTGAATTCTGTTATGTTTGTATTCTACTGAATTCTGCTATGTCTGCATTGGATGATGTGATGTTTATTCTGATGACTCTGTTCTGCTGAATGTATTCTGATTTCATGCCGTTACTCAATTTAAGTGAAATGTATATTTCTGCTGTTATGCCGTACCGTCAAGAGCACGCTCGAGACGGTTAAGTATATTCACGAACTGTTAATCAGCACGAGAATGTAGTAAGCAAGAATAGTTCCCATGTCACATGTTAATGCTGATAAAGCCGTTCAGATAGGCAAGATAATAAATAGTAGGCTGATTAGTATGTATGTTCGCTAGAGATCTCTGAGCGGCCTGAAGTCCGACATAATCTGATACGAGACTCAGGAACTAAAGTTACTTCCACTGAGAACCTACCGTTCTCATCCCCACTGTTTCATGACTTCAAGTACCGAAGATGTTTCGTAGTCTGTGAATGCTGATAAGCCGCCACAGCTCCACGAGCGGCCAAGATAGTAGATAGACTTAAAGAGCTGGATGCCAGGATGTTTGCCAAAGGTCTACTGAGTAGTATTCCAGTAGCCTTGTATTTTGATGTTTCCGGATTCTGTAGATGAGATTGCAGTTTATGTCTATGTTATGTGTAACCTACTTATTGTATGTCCAACTATGTGACGGATATGATGGACCACACGAATGTATAATAAATGCTTTATTAATATACTGTTATACGCGTTGTTATATTATTCTTTTGACGCATGGCTCTATTTTAGTAGTTATCCCATGTGAATGAAAAGATTTAAAATTGGTCCTTACTTTCTTAAGCTACTATTTTCGAAAGATAACAATGGACTAGAGTATTCCGACCGAGTAGAGAACAACCTAGTGAGCATTGTTTACTATGTACGGGTAAATAGTTAGCTAGGGTGTTTCATCTGGCATCACAAACAAGTGGGGTGAGAACCATGCGTTCTCAGTGGGCCTCTATGGGGTTTCTATTTTCTTTTAGCTCGGTCATGATCCAGGCCGCTCAGGAGATCTCTAAGTGTTGTGCAACTCTACATTTCCTAGTTCATTTTTAGTCTTGCTATCCTGAACGGCTTTATCTAAGTTACTAAGTAATGGGAATATCTAATCTTTACTCTAGGTAATTAGGGTTACTTATCGAGCTTCTTATTATTCGTCATGTTGTACTTAGGGCTTACTAGGGCTTACTTCCGGACAATTAGTCCAGGCCCTCTTACCCTACATACCTCTACATACATACACACATATATACATACCTATTCACATATAGACATTCATTCATAGTCCATGCATGAGGGACCGGGGGTCCTCTTATGCGCCATGTGGCTGCATCCTCTTTCGTTCCTTTACTTGTTCGTCCTTTCTCCCTCGTAGTCCGTGGGACCATCGTCCCCGTTCAGCTGCGACCCACTTACTATTATCGTCTCGTCGGCAACCGGACAGCGCTCCTTTCCCAAGTAGTAGCTAACCACGAATGCCCGCATGCTCTTTCTCATCAACCGACGATCCGGAGGTGACCACCTACATCGACTAATGACCATAAGAAATTTCAATGTTGACGTTACAAATACTATTAAGTGGCACCAAATATGAATGGGTGCTTCTCGTGACTTGGAAATGTTAGTTGTGGGTTTACTATTTTTTTAGTTTAGCCATCGTGGTAATTTTTTTGATAATTTTCTCAAGTTAAATTGTTTTTGAAATATCAAAAGTTGTTGTATTTTTTCAGTTAATATTGAACTAGTTTACTGGTTTTGACCGATTTCAACAATTTTTATCTAGTTTTTGAGCGAACAGTTTTTGAGGCATGACCAGACCGGTGTAGTGGCTTATTTTTGGTTAGCTTGGTTTTGGTCCAATCTGATTTAGATAACCATGCCAACAATAGTAGAATTAAAAAAATCATATGCACATGCTAGACTAACTGAAATCCTATCAAAGTAACAAAATCTTTTAATTTTTATGTTTGTGGTTGTGATATGACTTGAAAACAGGATATAGACTAAGATGCTAAACATAACATTATGGATGCTTGATTAATTTTAAGGCACCCAAACGCGTAAGTACTCAGCTAAGCTCCAGGTCTCTTCCCTCTGATCATTTAGGTAACACAAGTAGCTATCATGGTTGTCCAAGCTGGTATATACTTTCCCTTGTTTCTTCCCCTTAATAATGGATGTCAAATCTTTTGTCTCTTCCTCTTCTTGGATCTGAATTTGATGTAGAGTTTCATGACGACACCATCTTACAAACGCTTCTAGTAATAGCAAAATTGAGAGCATTGTAATTGTGGGGGAGATGAGAAGTGTAGGATATATATGTCAAAGCTCTGCTCTTCACCTTTCTACATGTTTTTGTTATTAAGTTTTAAGGGGGGTTTCTTTTTATTCTTGGAAATTTTTGGATTCCTTGAGAAGTTAAAACAATCACATAAGAACCATGTTCGTGGGATAGGCCTTAAGAAAATGCTTTGGACGTGAAAATGTTTCATGCAATTCTAGCCTTCCAAGTTTTGTCAAGGGTAAGCCATCTAAACCTTCAAAGAGTGTTGAACAACCTCATTTGAAAGAGAATAAACAAACCGTGAACGTGCATCTTGTTGGACCATGCTTCTAACAACCAATATACGGACACTTGGCTTTCGTTTACTGCAATAGATTAAGGACTTTATATTGCTTATGTGAACACACTCAAGCATTTTCTGAAAATTAAGTTTAACTGCTTTACAAATAACTTTTTTTTTTTCACAAATGGATTTTAAAGAGAAAAAAAAAAGAAATGATGATTCCATCTTCCCATGAGTTGCTACCGCAACTGTGCTACAAATTTTTATTATAAACTTCTTTTGTGCTACTTCAAAAATAACGGCGATAATTACGTGAGAAAACTACCCTAAATCTACCCAAAGTATCTCACCACACCTACCATTTGGGTTGGTTACTCACAAATTAAAGAACCACTGACCTTATTTTGAAGAAGAAACAACTATGAAATTCTTTGTCCAAATTGGTTAGACTAAATTTGGACAAGCAAAACTCAACTTTACTGTCTAGTAAGGAGGGTTTCCCTTACTTGATTGGACTTTGTTCTCAGAGAAATGTTGTTAGTCAAAATATTTTTGCAAGTATCCTTGATAGAAATTATGGGCAAGTTGAAAGAGATGAATTCCTAGAGTTGATCATCATTCATGTAAGACTTAATTAACATCATGTCAACTTATTCTCTCAACTCAATTCTAACAAAAAAAATTGATTTCTAGCATTTGTCATTACTACTAATTATTTTTTGGTCCATTTCACTTTTTAGTTAGGAGGGCTTTTTTGTGCTTATAAAGGGTGCGAATCAAGGACTCATGCCCTACAACATATGTTTTGGTTATAACACAACAAGTTTACAAAAGGACGGAGATCTAGAGCAACACTTGTCCAACATCAATCAAGTGATCTTCATAGCACGAATAGGATCTAGAACGAAAATGTCAAAAGTTTCTCTTAAGGAGAATCTCTTGATATTGATTATATGATGCACTGAATAAAGTTTTTCAAAAACAAGCATGAAAATCGTTTTTCAAAAAGATTGTTTTGAAAATGGGTTTTGAGAGAAGAGTGCGCTAGAATTTTTTTTTAACTTATTGGAATAAGGAAATTCTTTCAAAGACCTTTGAATTGGTTATATATGTAACACCCTAGCTAGCTACTTACGCTTAAGTCATAAACAATGCTCACTAGTTTGTTACTTCTTGGCTGTATTACTTTTAGTCTTATTTTACTTTCGAAAATATCTTTTAACTGAAAATATGGACCAGTTTAAAAGTTTTTACTTATTTAATGAAATAGAAAATATGAGCCGCGAGTATAACGATGGATATATATACAAGCGATAAGACATAAAAGAATCAGGGCATCTAACGTTACCAGATCATGGAACTTAGGCGATAGTGTAAAAAATTGGACTTTATTTCAAAGTCCATGAACGTGTTAGGAAAAACCACACCAGATGGCTCATATGAGTAGTCAGGGGCCGCTAACTCTCCCCAATTTTGGGTGGGGTTTGCCATTACACCTGCCACAGGAATAGAAGTATCAGTAGCAAAAGGGGGTTCCCTTTGTAGCGTTGTTTCTCGCCTAATCATTATTAGCGTTAATTCAATCTCTAGATCAAAATCGGCTAAAGTAGGATCAGGCAAGGAGCAAGTCATATATAAAAACCAAAAGAAGAAAAAATATAAATGGAAAACAAAATCAAATGCAATAAATAATAATTTTTTTCTTTCTTTTTCAAAGATAAAGTAGAAGAAAATTAATAATTATAATGAAAATAAATTAAATTTTTTTTCAAGTGTAGAAAAATAAAACAACTAAGCTAAAATAAAGTAATGAAAAGAAAAAGAAAAGAAAAGAAAAGGGTTTGGCTAAATTACTTTCCCGACAATGATGCCAAATTTGACATAGAGATTGTCGCCCATCTCTTTGTCAAATAATTTTAAAAATCAAATCAACCCAATTGGAATGCAATATAGGGCAAACTCGAGTCATCTCACGAAGAAGCAATTCATAAACCAAATCCAAACACAATTCAATGGGGGGGGTTGTGAGAATTAAGCAAAGATGAATAACAATAACTAAGACAATATCCCGCATATGACGTTTCTAGACTAAAGATCAATTATCATCGGTTCCTATAATATTATTCATAAGGGGTGTTGTTTGCTAGTTGAAATCTCTAATTAACTTGAACAACCTAATTAGATCTAATTAGTTCCCCTAAAGTTCCAAAATCCTAAGCCAATAAACCCTACAATTGTCAAAGTCTATTGACCTAGAATCAATCCTAACCACAACATGCAATCGCTATATTGCAAATTAGGAAGGGAACAAGCATGAATAAACCTTAAGCACCGAACCTCTAATTGATCCTAATCTATAATTACCGCATGCAAGATATTAGGAAAACTACTCCTCCATGGGTGGAGGATAAAAGCTTATGGTAATAAATTAAATGCAAAAAATTAAGAATTGAAGATAAAAATAAAAACATTAATTAATTCGACGGCGAGAAACGAATAGAGTCGTGCGAGAATCCAAAAACAGTGGCAAAAGCTTCAATGATCCTTAAACTTAAGAGACTAGAGTAATGGCGCTAACATCAACCTATTGTCGTAGTGAAAAGAGAGATAATAATGTGGAAAACCTAGTCTAAAGGGGTGTCGTCACGAAACTGAGAGAGAAGACCCTAATTGCGTTCGCCCTATATCTATTTATAACCTCTTGTGTGCTTAAAATTAGGTTTTACGCGTTTTGGGCCTCTACGATCCTGTCTCGCGCAAGATGCCTTCCAGAATCCAAAGCCTTGCTTTCTGTGTGCTATGTCTCGCGCGAGATGAAATTATGTCTTACATGAGACGCCTTTCGAAATCCCAATCCTTACTTTTTGTTTGTTTCAACTCGCGCGAGACACTTGAGACTCCTTACGTCTCGCGCGAGATGCTCCACTAACTCACAATTTGGTCCTTTTCTTCCATTCATTACTCCTTTTGCTCTCTTTTTTGCACCAACACTCGATTACCTGTGATTCTAATAACCCAAACACAATATGTTAAACGCATAGGTTACTCGAGACAATTAAAAATCATTTAAAACGGTGCTCAGATTATAGATTTCTTAATTATGCTTTTGAAAAGGGAATTATGCGAAACTTATTAATTAACCATCAAAATCACACAATTTTGGTATGCAATGTTCAATTACGGATTATAAAGATGTGGGATAAAATCCCTCTATCGATTGCCTATGTGAGAAAGGATCGAAGTGTGAACCATACGACGCTTAGAGTTATACCAAGGCCAAAGAAGGGACTTCGAGACCTAGAATTAAGAATATGTTCAAGTCTTCTAAGTCTATAGTTAGGACTATATCTTATTGGCCAAGTAAAAGACTTAATAACTATTATGTGACCATAAGGTCTTAAATAATTTATTGTGGCTTAAAGCGTGGAAGTACTATAAGTCTATAAGTATGGTTCAAACGATGCTCTTATGTTTTAGTTAATACTATGCTTACGTTTATGTTGGGATTGTTACATATGCCTATTATGTGATTGTTTATGTTATGCCTATGCCAGGTAATGACTATTCTTATGCCTATGTTAATGCCCATGATTATGACTATGTTCATGTTTATAAATATGCCTAAGTTATGTCTTTTAGTGAGAGTTTGAATAATGTTAAGGCTATAAGCATGCATAAATAAATATATCACAACTCATATAAATAAGTGTGTTATACGATTTTTTAAAAGCAAGTGGAAGACTGTTTAAGTCCTCAACTAAGGCAACATCCATAAGACATTTTTAAGAATAAGAAAGATGGATTAGGTCCTCAACTGAGGACATATGCATAATACATTTTCAATAACACATTTATAGTGATTAAAGACTTCCCTTGGCCAAACACAATAAGTTGGTCACTTTTGTTAATGCATAGGTTGTACGTTGTCTAGAGGAGTCATACCATCCATGTGTACTGAAGGGATAATAATCCAAAAGACTTACCAAAATCCAGGGTACTGACCCTATATTGTTGACCTAAGTTAATTATAAAATCTTGAGTCTATTATCCTAAGATTCACCTAGTACATTTGATCACGATATTAGTTATCTAGGTGATCTAACCACAACTCCTATATACTGATTTTATCGATATAACTGTATAGCATATGTTACTACCAATTATGGAAAGCCTAGTCAAATCCTATTATATCATAACTAAATATATAGGTCTCTACCTAAGCCTACACATGCCAAAAATCACTAAGCATAAATAATCAACTGAACTGATTAATTAATAAATTAATTAACTAAATAATTGAATAATTAAATACACAAATAAATAATTAACTAAGCACATAAATAGATAACTACAACAAAAAAATGCACAACTAACTCGATTGATGGATCGCTAATGTGGCACATCGTCGATGCACCGGGACCTCAGTCACTTGGAAATGATAACAACTGAGGAGCACTGCACTGAGAGCTCTAAGTGGTGTAGTGTTAGCATCTAGATTGGCCAATAACACCACACTATGCGACAACCCATAACTGAAAGAATACTACTACTGTAGGGTGTTACGTTAGCAAATTGGCATTGCTACAACGAACCGACATCTCCACAACATTACCACTACCAAAGTAGTGGTGGTGGGGCCTACTACCCTAAACCACCCTAAAATACTAATAACTTACCCAAAGGGAGGACGTTGTGTCATCACAAAAAGAACTTGAGCAGAAAAGTTTTAACACTGGGTGGAACCTTAGAAGTTCTGAAGGAATTAGCAATTGTATCTCTGCTTGGGGCTCTCTATTTATAGGAGGAGGATAGCTTCTTCCCCAAGTCACTGCTGTGGCGCTAGGGTTTTCTGAATTTTTTGTGTCGCTACAACGCGTTGCATGGCTCGTGTCACTGCAACTCGCTAGGGGCACTGCAACACCCTTTCGAAGATAGGGTCATCACCAATTGTTAGCTATCCAATTTGACTTGCAGGTAGCATAGGAGTATGGTTATCACCACATTTGGTGTGAGAATGATTCTTCCGAGGCTATTCAATTAATTCTGGGTATGGATTCACATCATACTTTCCTTACCATCATCAAAGATATTAAGGATTGATTTGCTAAAGAGGGAGAGGTTTGTATTTCTCATGTTCTTCGGGTAGAGAACTCATGTTTAATTTTCTTGCTAAAGAGGGGCAACAATGGATAGTTGTTTCTAAATTATGGAAGCATTGCCTCATATGCTACAGTCCCTCTTGAGCGATGATTATAAAGGAACTTGGTCCCTGAGATTTTAGTTTGCATTTTTTTTTTCAATTCTCAGATGTACCAAAAAAATATTTAAAATTGGTAGCAAGTTTCTGTTTTGAACCATAGATAACATTCATTGACAAATGGATGGTTAGCAACAACATGTGTGACCACCATACACCATTTATTTATGTAAGGTACATCAAAAACTGTAATTGTCGCGGATCATTTTCGACTCTACCTTTTTCTTACATTATAAAATAGTTAATAGATATAGATAGACAGTAGAAGGGAGGATTGTTGTCCAAAAGAAAAAGGTAATGTTAATTCAAACAATAAAATTGGATAATAATATATCAACAATATACAAAATACAATAAAAAGTAATTGCACCTGAGTTTCATATAATTATTATACTCTACAACAATTTTATCTTCTTAACAATTTACAACAAATTTGTAAATTGTTCGTGTATTATCGAATTTTGTTGTTTAAGTAGCATTTAGAATAAATGCTAAGATTACAACATATACGTAGTGAAAGTTTATCTTTGCCGAGGAGTAAGGCGGTCAAAATGGGCGGGCCCACCCGTTTGTGGTCCGCGGGCTTAAACGGGCTCCCGTTAGCCCGTTTATTTTTTTTAAATTTTTTTTAAAAATTAAAAAATATTATTTAAAAAATTCACAGGATGGTCCGCGGGCCTAAACTGGCTCCAGCTAGTCAGTTTATTTTTTTATAAAAAAATTCAAAAAAATTCAAAAAAATTTAAAAAAATAAAAAAAATTAAAAAAATTCACGGGCTCACAAACCGGTCCACGGGCCAAACGGGCCGGACCTAAACGGGCGGACTTAAAACGGGTCGGTCTAATTTTTTTAAAATTTTTGCGGACCTAATTTTTACATGTAAAGTTTGTCAATTTAACCGGATAAACGGACCCGATAAACGGACCACGCCCACTTTCACAGCCATACGGAGGAGCTTATCACATGCCAGCACAGTCACACAGATAAATACAGTACAGTAGCAGGGTAAAGCACGTTATTCCTCCCGCTCAAAAGCCTCAAAAACTTTGGCGCTCGGATCCAAGCAGAAGACGAATAGAAGGCTGATACACTTAGTCCTAAACCCTATACATAACTTACTTGCGGCAGCGATTGTGAGTTTGGAATTCTAGGCTAATACGCCCTAGACATTCTCTGTGTGTGTGTGTGTGTGGGGGGGGGGGGAGCTGCAATGGATGCTAAGGGCATCCTGGGATTGCCGAATAATTCGTTCCCTCCACAGGAGAAGAAGTCTCGACCCCTGAAAGAGCCTCAGAGAAAACCTGATGGCATTTCCCGTGAGGTCCTTTACCTTCCTCTTTCCACCTTCATTTGCTTCTACAATTTTTGCACCATAGGGTTTACCAATTTAACGGATTTTTTTTTTTTTTTGGGTGGGTCGCTGAATTTTAGGTTTACGCGCTCACCGGTGGATTGGCACCTCTTATGCCTGCTGTTGATTGGTCTCAATCGAGAAAAAGGCCTCCATCTGACGAAAAGGTTTCTCTTCTCTTCTCTATTTTGTTTTTTCTTTTCTCTTGTCTTTTTTAAAAAAAAATCTTCACCTAAGAGTGAGTTTGGCAAGGGGATGGAAGTAAGGTCGAAACTTTCATGGATTAGATGTGTAAAATGCTCTTTTTATCACTACTTATTGTTTGATTAGTGATACGGCATGGTACTATGCCATCTGAAATGTTTAGAAGCGTACTTAGCGAGTTTTGAGTAAAATTAGGGCTTGGACATGCGGAATTTTCTTATCTTCACAGTTCGCACAGCATGGTCTATAACTTGCTCAGTTTCGCTTATTTCTCTTAAAGTGAAAAATGCATTAATTAGTGCATATTGTAAAATGCGTTAAGTAGGGAAGACTGAAGTATGCAAATGTAGCCATGGTTTTAGGTGGTTACTCTTATTCCTTTTCTTGGATGGAGGAATAAATGTTTTTAAGCTGAAGAAAGAAAGATGTCCTCTTTAATTTGGTTATGCATTATAAAAGATTTTTTTTGCAACCGATGAAGGAGCTATGCTAGAGTAAAATTTCTTTTCTGTGCAATACTCAGTAACTCTGTTCAAAATTTTATCCTTGATTAGGTTTAGGGTGAAAAGGGGACCCCCCATCTATCCATCATGCGTCTAGTTTATCCATTTATAAATCCATCCAACCTGTCCAATTATAATGATTGCTTTAATGAACTTGGATGGACTTGGTTAGTCTTAATTAATGGTTTGTTAATGGATAAAACGAAGTAATTATTGGATCCAACATGCACCTTTCCATTTGAAAGTCAAATTTAAATAGTTATTATTTCTGCAATTAAATTGGGTTGCCCTAAGCGAGAGAGGGGGAGAGTAAGAGAAAGTGAGAGCTTTCTAGAGAAATAAACCATGGCCAGACTTTGATTTTGCTAATGAGAACGGAGATGGAGATGGGGCCTTTAACTAGCTCAAGCTTTGGAGTCCTTGTTGAATGCTTCAAAGGAATCAGTGTTCAGTGCTTGCTGCGAACACTGCGTTGATCTTGACAGTGTTAACAGCATTCACTAGTGGATTAGTGCCTTTATTGAGACTGTTGTGATTGACTCAGTGACTGGCAACTTTTTTTCTTTTTGTGGGGAACACAACCTCTTCTTTTCCCCCATCAGTTAAGATATACTTTATTAACAAAATGTTGTCTTAAATTGGTTGGTCAGATATCCATTCTTTTTGTTGATTGGAATTGATTAATTGGTGAATTGAATATCCATCCATTGAAATGACTGTGGATGGTTTGTGTTTTAGTAATTTCTTAATGGACATTAAATGGATTAATGGTTTATTTTTTTTTTATCTACCCATTATAATCCAATCCGAAATCCATACCCATCCATTTGCCACCTGTATTTTAGATTTTTTGGTATTTGTTAGTGTTTACTATGCAGGTTGAGGAATTTATAACCTATTAATGTATTACGTTTCTGATCCTATGAAGTAATGCTTAAAAATCTTTTGAAAGAGAGGAAGGTCAATTTCCAAATGTGACACACTGTCAAAAATTTCATTCTAATGCATTGTGGACTGACTCTTGATGTTAATATCTTACGTTTGACTTCTTTTATTTTGTTTTCTTCTTCAGCTCACTTGGCAATGGCATCCTTTCACCAATTCTGCTCGTAAAGATAATCTTCATCTTTATCATTGGGTAAGTTCTTCTGTCAGTCTGAAATTTTGTTTTCTTTTTATCTATGAGCATGAAAGTTATTGCTCTATTTCATTTTGCAGGTCCAAGTTGCAAATGGTGTTCCACCAACTGGGGACTATTCTTTTGCCAAGTATAACAAGGTAAACATAGGTTCAATCTATATAACCTTCATGAATACTCTGGGTTCCTCCCTCCCTCTCTTTCTATCTCATGTGGGTATTAGCATCTTCCTTTTACTTGATTTAATGCTAATTTACATCCTGTGGTGCAGTCTGTTGACATTACAAAATACACAGATGAGGAGTATGAGAAGTATTTGATTGATCCTGTAGGTATCATGTTAATACTGTATCTGTTCAATTCCATAGAAATTTATCTGAGTTTACTTAAATGAAATTGTTCCAATTTTTAATGCTACAAAGAACAGAATTTCATTTACCGAGTCTCGTCAAGATTGTGGTTTCTTCAATGGATTATTGCAAAAATATGGAAGGTCATTTTTGTTGATATAACTGTTAAATTGCTAGTTTAGCATTATTTTGTTGGACCTATATTTCATGGATGATTGATTTAGCCATATATAAAGGGGAAAATTTCGTGATCAATTTGGTCAGATCTTCTGTCCTAACGTACTTTTGTGTTCCATTTGCTTCTTTTCTAGACTCATTTGTTATTTCCATTTGTAAAATTACTCTTCCTTAAGTGCCACTTTGAAATTCTGTGTCCTTTTGAGCTGAAAATTGAAACTTGTTTGGCCTTCTACAAGTATTCTTACATCTATCTCTGTTATGAAGTCCTAAATGCTCTTCTCCACTGTATTATATCTATGTAGATGTGGACCAAGGAAGAGACAGATCAACTGTTTGACTTGTGCGAAAGGTTTGATCTCCGATTCATTGTAATAGCTGATAGGTTCCCATCATCTCGGACTGTAGAGGAATTAAAGGATCGATACTATAGTGGTATGTCTTAAAGCTGAATGTTTCTTGTATATTATTTCATTAGAAACTTTACAATATATAGATATGATAATAAAGAGATAAAAGGAAACTAAATCAATCATACTAATACTATCCTAAAATAGATAAATCAAATCCTGTCAAATATTAACAAATATTCAACAGTATGTATATCTGTTCATTGAACTAGTTTCTTCTTCCTGTAACTTATCGTCTTTTTGTTCATACTCTGAGTTTGGTTGTTTAAAGATTATAAGATAAATGACATACTTAAATTTGATTCTTCGAATGATTGTTTCGCCCTTGCTTGTAGTATCACAGGCTATATTAAGTGCTAGGAATCAGTCATCCGGGGACACTGCAGCACATCCTCTGGTTAAGGTATTAGTAAACTTTTTGAATAACTTTAACTGTGTTGATCTCAATCCATTGTCTTCTAATCAATGTTTTCAGAACCAGACTGGTCCTTGAACTGGAATAGA
The DNA here is from genome assembly GCA_003254905.1 of Nissolia schottii. Taxonomy (NCBI): domain Eukaryota; kingdom Viridiplantae; phylum Streptophyta; class Magnoliopsida; order Fabales; family Fabaceae; genus Nissolia; species Nissolia schottii. The sequence goes on from QANU01031401.1 coordinate 185,019, forward strand.
AAGGAGGTTCAAGGTTTCGAGGTTGAACAATGGTTCAACTAGGATCAAACCGGGGGTTTCATATTTATTAATATATTATTATAAAAATATATGATAAATTTATAAAATAATATATCTTATACACATTTAATAAATAAGTCAAATTATCTATTACTTCTATAAAGGCGTTGGAGATAATCAACTGCCTTTGGTCACATTCTAAAATTCCAGAAATACCCTTACCATGTCACCCCATACATTGAGCCTCTTCCCATATATAAAATTCATATCATTTATAAGTCAACACTATAAAAGAATTTACAAATAATCTCATACCATAAAAATTAAATATTTTAATATGTATACTAATATTTTTACAAACCAAATTGATTTAAATAATTGAATATAAAAATAAATACAATATAAATATTAAATTTAAATGATTGTGCATGTGGCGTGGGATTCTTAGCAGCACATTCTATTTCATGACAAATAGAACCTATTATTATATATATATTGATTGAGGGAATATGGTAAATCATCATGTATGGCAGTGTTTATGAGGTGTGATGCATCTGTCTAGCATAGGTTCAATTCCTCTCCTAGACAGTTTTGGCTATTTCATTAAATTTCTACCAGTAGGACTGGTCAAACTGTTGCTGGTTTCCATTGTTTGACCAGTTCACAACCAGTTCAGTGGTTAAAGTACTGATTAGTGAACTACCGGTTTTGGAGGCATGACCAGCTAATTGACTGGTTCCTGGTTAATCCGGTCCAACTGGTCAGTGTAGTCCTGGTTTTAAAACGCAGCATTTAATCTTCCAAGTTGACTCTTACGTAAATAAAAATAAAATTTTATGCATGCGGACATTACCATGTGGTTTTAGGTTCTTATTTTTATTACTCCATGTAGGAACCATATAATGTTTCACAAGACATGGACCGGAAACGGGCACTGTCCCTGGTCCTCTCACAAACGAGGAAACAAGAACGAAGAGATGAAGAGGTTCCCTCCCCCCCCTCCCCCTGTAATTTGTACTGTTTCATACTATTGCTATTGTTATTCTGTCATGTAAAATGAAGGAAATTCATGCATCTACTATTACTTTATGCAGGTTCTTGCTGAAGCAAAAAGAATAGCTGAGTTACGGATAGCTGCTAGGGTAATTTTTTAATTACTGGTTTTCTGTGGCAATCCATAACTGCAGGTGCATAGGAGAATTTGTTATCAAGAATCAATAGCGTGTTTCAGATGATCTGATTTTGATTTTGATAGGGACTTTGTATGGGCAAAGTCCCACATCAGGTAGTATGGGCTGCTTGATGGGGTATTTAAGCTCTTGGCTCTCCCTCCCTAACAGCTAGCTTTTGGGGATGGGCTCTCCAGGGGTTTGGGTACCTATCAGATTTCTTGATTAATTGTGTTCCTAAATTCCTGCCTGTGAATGTCAAATATTACGGAGAATTTCTATTACCATTTCATGTATCATATACATTTTTTATGCTGTTTGCGTATTGATTTGCTCTGGGAACCAAGTTAGTGCCGATAAATCATGTAACTTGTATTCATTTTTTTACTGGCAGTAAATTATTGTTGAACGGTGTCATTGGACCAATTGTTCTCTGTAATTACTAAATTGAGGCATCTAAATTCATGGAATATATAGAATGTTGCACATAAGCTGTACATGCATCTGTGACTGTGATTAGTAATATTAGGTGTTTGATTCTTATTCGTTGTATGTTTTAGGTTGCTGAAGATTCTGAGGTGGCTGTTGCTTCAAATGCTGGTGCAGAAGCTATGGACAGGACTATCCCTGGTGAAACTGTATCTCCGTCAAACGTCCAACATCCATCAATAGTTGCGCCTTCTTCAATGACAACTGAGAATTCATCTACAATAGCTTCTCTTCGCATGGTAAGTTAACCAGAAAGTTTCAAGTCATGCATGTCTGTCTCTTTTCTGTTAACCCTTCTGTACTCAAACCTCCTCCCTTCACCCCTCCAAAAAGGCTAAAAGAAAGGTAGAATAGCAAGGATTCCCATGGATCAAGTTGATGACAATTTGACCTTACATTGATCCAGATCTTTCAACTACTTTTTTTTTGGCCTTCTATACTAAGGAACATAATCTGATAGTGAGAATATTTCAGCTTCGTGTATATCTGAGAACCTATGCACTTGAGCAAATGGTGCAAGCTGCAAGCTCATCTGCTGGACTGCGGACTATCAAACGAGTTGAGCAAACCTTGCAAGAACTTGGGGTTTGTACTTCCTGAACTTTAATGCTGTTCAGTGTTCAGATATTTTTTTCCCTTCCTCTCTTGTGCTGTCTTCTTGTAGTCGCTAATTGGTATTTATGACTATATATGAAATACCTGTATTCTTCGTTCCAGGAGAGTTGATGATTTCTAATTGCATATTTAGCAGTTAAGTTGCTGATTGTTTTTGACAGTAGGGCAGGGCTGTAAATGAGTTAAACTTTTATGAAACCCAATCACACTTAAATAAATACACTCCTCTTCATGATGCATTTCCTTTAATTTGTTTTAACTGGTTGCAGGTCAATTTGAAACCAAGGGTTCCAACAAAAGCAGTTTCTGCGGAACACCTTGAACTAAGAAAAGAAATATTAACTTTGCTGAATCTTCAGAAACAGGTATTATGTGAAAAGTAAATTTTCCACATGTAATGGATTAATTCTTATATTAGGCACTGATTTTGGGGAATTCTCTAGTTAGATTCTCCAAAGGGTTGAAATTTGTCTTTGTAGTGTTAAATTATTTTAAATAGGACTGTCAGAGTTGGGATTGGCTCGCTTTCTCTACATGTTGATTTCTTTTAATACTTTCTATGAACTAATGATGTCTGTTTCAGCTACAATATAAGGAGGCCGCTGAAGGTTCATCTTTACGTGATGGGTCTTACAGTGAAACACCGGGGACACCAAAGGTAAAAACATCTGTTTTTTTTTTATTTTGGTACTTTCCAATCTATTGTTTTCAATGTGGATTGTGATTTTTAAAGCATGCTATTCTTTTTCTGCAACAATGTGTTTTCTGTTGTGAAACTCTGATACCCTTTGCATCGTGGCGTGGATCAGGATCGAACATTTGTTCCAGACTCCACGAGTTTTGGAGGTAATGGATTATTTTTGTTTGCACCTGTTACCTCATTTTCAATAAGTGCTGGGAATTTTACTTTTTATTGAAGTCATTGACGTAATTGGTTTCAGGGGAAAGGATTGGCAAAAGGGACCAAAAGCGCAAGGTATGCAACTTCATATTACTTGTCCAATTACTGTTTCCTTTCTCATTTTTTTTCCACTTATTTTTGGACCATTTACATAGTGCAGTAATATGCAAATTTTATTTGTATAGGCAAGTGGAAGGCTTTCAGAAGCTCCACCATCACCTGCTCAGTCTAAAAGACCTAGAAAATTGAAGGCCTCTGATCTTTAGCTCCCGGGTAAGAACTTCAATTTACTGCAGATGAAACAAAACGACTTCCTAACTGTCCTTTCATACTTTCATATCCATATCCATATTTTAATTTATTTTTTTTGGGTTGTGTAATATACTAATATTTTATGTGCTTCAACAATATGTTAACTTTTTCTGAGTAATGCTACGTACCCAGAAAATATCGCAAAAATTTTGGCAGAAAGCAAAGTGTGGTTGTTGCATGATATAAGTGATATAACTCGCTCATCCAATGGTCAACATGTATGATCCATCATTGTGTGGCAAATAAACTCCGTCAAAAGTTTTGGCTCTTGCTTTATTGCTTTGTATTTACTGTGATATTTTTGCTTGTTAACCAACAGGTGGCAACTTGAAAGGATTTTTCGATTTGTAACTAGTAATTATGTTTATGTGTTGCGTGGAAAGCAGACCACCTGGAACTTCTGACTGTGGTTTGTTTAGACAAATTAATGCCTTTTTCTAGGGGTTTTCAGTACAAAATGGTAACATCGAAGTCCCCGTGAACTCGCATCTTCATCTTGTATGGGCCTGTTGAGAAACTTTTGCGCCCTTAAATCTTTGTAAAGGGGAACGAGCTTGTTAGGCTATGTATGTAATCAAGTTTAGGAGTTGTGAATTGTAGATACTTGTGGAAATACAGATTGAAAATATGAAACGAAATTAGAAATTATAAACCAAACAGACCCTTACATTGTCCGTTGAAACTAGCAACTTAACATGATGGGATGTAGAAATTGGATTCTCTTGGGGAACAAATGCTATGCTGAGGGACCAGCGAAGTGGAGAATGCCAGAATGGAAACTGAACGCTCGGGGAAAAAAAATCATTCATGTTTTCCTTGGGAGCAAGGCTAACTTGGTCTTGGTTAGATTATGTATCAAATTGGTCTTAATAATATTATAATGAAAAAAAGTGATGAAAGTGTCATGATACCCTTCATTTCTTTCTCTCTTTTCCTTCTGTACCCTCTCTGTAGATCTGGCTCTCCCACCCACCTACACTACCCTCTCAGTGCCTCTCTCATCTCTCATCTTCTTTTCCTCTCTCATGCGCCTCTCAGACGGCCATTGATGCCATTTTGTCGTGTCTCTGTGTTAGTTGTCTAAGTTACCACCTCCATCGAGGTGTCTACTCTGGTGTTAGTTGTCGGAGATGGTTTGCTTGTGTCGCTCGTTGACCCTATGTAGGCACTCTGATCTGTCCTTCCCCACCACCACCCTCCACAACTCCAGTGGCCCCTAGATCACTACACCCTCAAAGTTGCCACTGCTCTCTGCCGTTGCCTCCTGTTCATCTTCCCCCACATTTTTGAACTCAAGCTTAGAACTTGTCGGAGCTTGACAAGGCAACAGAGGTGAGGTAGGAACTTAGAATGATATCTGCTCAATCAAGCAATAAACAAACTAGATTTACGAGTTGAGGCATGAATTTCACCCAAACAATAGTGACCATGGTGGATTGTCTTCTGCGGAAGTGAATGTGTGTTTTAGTTTTTTTTTTTCCTTCTTTTCTTCTTGGAGAATATTGGGGTTCTTTGTTGTTTTATGTCATTTTTCTATTTCTTCATAAATATAATTATTACTTTGAGATATTTTGTTTCCAAGATTGTAAATTTGTTTTTCTTTTATATGAATTTAAATGGGTCTCTTCTCCTTTTTTTTCCTTGTTGCAATCTTTATGTTTTTTTTTTATAAAAATTTTCTTGAGTTAAATTTCTCTGGGACGTGGGTTTGAATGTTTGAATGAGTAATAATGTAACGAGACAAGGATTCCTCGAACAGTTATGGATTTTAAGACTCCTTGGTGTGTCTCTAGTGTGCTGACGGGGATACTTGCATGCACTCCAACGTTCAACTAAGTCTCTACACAAGTAAATTAGGATCGAAAAGATGGAAGCTTTGGAATCATGAGCATCCATCCTATGGCCCAGGGAGAACCCATTCTCAACTCGGACCTCATGGCACACAGGTTAACAATCATTCCTAGCACCAAATCCGTGAAGCAAAAAAGAAGGAAAATGAGTCCAGAAAAGGACCACGAGGTGCAGAAGCAAGTAAAAGCACTACAAGACGTAGGATTCATACAAGAGATCATATACCCCAGCTAGAGGCAAATGGAGAATGTGCGTCGACTACACAAACCTCAACAAGGCTTGTCCCAAAGACGCCTATCCTCTCCCCAACATAGATCTGTTAGTGGGTGCAACCTCGGGTTTCCAATTTATCATGTTCATGGATGCGTACTCTGGTTACAACCAAATCTTAATGCACCCTAGAAATGCAGAGACAGCCGCTTTCATAACGCCTATCAGGAACTCTACAAGGTCATGCCCTTTGGGTTAAAAAAAGTAGAGGCGACATACCAGAGGCTCATGGACAAAATATTTAGTGAGCTGACAGATAATCTGGTTGAGATTTATGTGGATGATATGTTGGCCAAAACATTCATGGAAGAAAACCTTACAACGGATCTCGAGATTGTCTTTCGCACTATCTGACAACACAACATGAGGCTAAATCTCGCGAAATGTACCTTCGCGATGGAAGCAGGAAAGTTTCTAAGGTTCATGATCACCCAACGAGGAATCGAGGCAAACCTTGAGAAATGCCAGGCCATCCTAAACATGAGAAGTTCCACATCTGTGAAGGAAGTGCAGAGTTTAACAGGGAGAATTGCCTCCCTAAGCAGATTCCTAGCAGCATTAGTACAGAAGGCCCTCCCCTTTTTCCATCTTACTAAAAAGATGAATTCATTTGAATGGACGTGAACAAGGCTTTCTACAATTCAAACAATATCTTGCAAAACCTCCCATGGCAAATTTTTTGGTCAAATTCACAGAGATGGAAATGGCACCAAACTCGCTTCCGTGGACACTTTATGTTGATGCGGCCTCCAGTACCCGCAGAGTAGGAGTATTACTGGAGAAAAGTAATGGGTTACGCCTAGAGATGGCAGTAAAGTTTGACTTCACCACTTCTAACAACCAGGCTGAATATGAAACCTTGATTGTAGGTCTTAACTTGGCTAGGGATTTCAGAGCAAAAAGATTTGGTTGTTTGCAGTGACTCGCAAATCGTAGTGGCACAAGTCAAAGAAGATTATCAGGCGAAAGACCCACATCTACAATAGTACCTAAGTTTAGTGAAAAGGATGCTCACCACTTTTGACGAGTATAAGATTAGACACATTCTGTAGAAAGAGAATAAGTGCATGGATACTCTTTTGAAGTTTTCCAATACTCGGTCGGGGGGAACAATAAAACCCTCATTAAAGTCACGGGGGAGGTATGCCATACAGGCGTCTGTGGAGCAAAACCCCAAGATTGTTGGATGACACCCATAATTAGTATGATCCAAGAAGAGGGTATAGCTTCCAGTGAAAAACAGTTGAAAAAGCTCTGCCGAACTACAACAGCGTACACACTGATCGGAGGCTAGCTATACAGAAGATCCATCTCACAACCATTCCTGAAATGCATAGGCAGCACAAGAGCTGCCTGCGTCTTGGAAGAAGTGTACGAAGGATCCAATGGCCATCACATTGGGGTAAAGCCCTAGCGCTCAAAATTCTCCGTGCAAGCCTATTCTGGCCCACCTTACAAAAGGACTCTACAGAATACGTCAAGAAATGTCACAAATTTCAAGAACATGTTCATTTCCACATAGCCCTACCCGAAGAGATGTTTAGTATGTCAACAGCATGACCCTTCCAAAAATGGGGCATGTTGGCAAAGAAAATTCTTGATAGTAGCAGTTGACTACTTTACTGAATGGATTATAGCGGAGTCATTGGTAACAATGACATCTGTTCAATGCCAAAAATTTGTCTGGAACAATATACTCTCTAGGTTTGGAATTCCCCAAATGATGGAACAGACAAAACCTTCAGAGCCATCCTCGAAGGGTTTGGGATCAAACATTGTGTTTCCTCTGTGGAACATCCCCAGACCAACAGCTAGGCAGAAGTTGCCAACAAGGTGATCCTAACATTGTTACAAAAGAGACTAGAAGATGCAAAGGGGTCATGGGCTGATGAATTAGTAAGTGTGTTGTGGGCTTATAGAACCACTCCTCATTCCACTACTTCTCACTCCCTGTTTCAGTTAGCCTATGGTAGTGAAGCAATAATTCTGGTGGAAATAGGGGAAAACAACCCTCGAGTTCAAAATTTCTCACCAGAGGAAAATAATCAAGCAAGAGTAGAATAAATAGATCTTATTGAGGAAGCCAAAGAAGAAGTTTGCATACAAGAAAAACCCATCCGCAAGCGAGTGTCACGACGATACAACGCCTCTGTAATTCTACAATCGCTATATTACTAATCAAGGGCGGAACAAATCATGAATAAACATTAAGCACAAGACCTCGAATTAATCCTAATCTAGAGTTACCGCATGCAAGATATTAAGAAACTTACCCCTCCATGGATGGAGGATAAAGACTCATAATAAATAAAAATAAGAAGATTGTAGAAAATAATGGAGAATTAAAATAACAAAACCTGAATTAGAGAATGAAAGAAATTCGCAAATAGTCGGGAGCTTGCGTTGTCAATGCGAGCGCTCCAACAATCCTTGAAGACTAACACCTAAGCACTACTGGCATAAACCTAAAGTGCATAAATAAAAGGAAAAAGTGCAGACAATAAAAGTGGAGGTTGAATATGAAGTTGTCTCCAAGAGTTGAGAGAGGATGTCTTTTTTATAGAGGATTGGCACAAAGTGGGTGTAAATCCCGCACTTTCAGCACAACAGTTAGTAAAATTGTGATAACTTTAGTTACAGATATTAGATTGAGGTGATTCAAATCTCTAATTAAAGCTAAGAGATAGATCTACAACTTTGTAGCTGAGGTCAAATCGAGATTCAATCTCCATCCTGACGCAAAATCCGTGGCAAAGTCAGCATTAAAAATCCTTAATAAATCTTTGACCAAATCTTTTTGAATTTGAATTCAATCTTGTATTTATTGATCCAAATCTTCTCTTCAAATCTCTTCTTCAAAATTTATATCTTATCAAATCTCCTTCAAATCTTCATTGATCCTCTTGACAATTTATTTTCTGCAATTAAAATAGAAAACTAAAAAAGAACAAAAGAAATCTACACATTAATTTTTAAGATAAAATAGCGCTTAAAATTGTATTTTTCTCAATTTCTCACAAAAGAGGATAATGGGCAAAACATATTAATTAAGAATTAAAACCACATATTTTTAGTATGCAATGTTCAATTATAGAATAATAAAATAGGGTATAAAATCCACCTATCAAATTACCCCACACTTGAACAATTGCATGTCCTCATGCAAGGAACTAAGAATAAAAGCAAACTAAAAATGAAAATAAAACAAAAAAAAAATCTGTTTGGTGCGGCGACACTATTTACATCCCCCTACAAAGCCACGAAACTCAGGGAGACACTTAAGCCGACTCACTAACTATTAGACAACTGCGCAAAATACATGACAATTCAAAAATTAAAGTACATTTAGACAAGAGATGATATCATAGTTCATTAAAATTAATTTTCTTGGCATATTAATCATGAGCAAAGAATAAGTCAAGGCATGTTAAAATCAATTGGGCCTCACAGGTTAGTGTGTGTCACTCATCACTCAAAGTGTATATGTTCATCCAATGCTCTCTCAAACACTACATTAGAGTCGCCTCCATAGGCTTGACTTTCTTCTAAGCATCACGGATCACCAAATATATATGACATGCATCAATAGGTCTTTTTAAGGTTGTAATGGGGCCAAGCTCAAGGTGGGATACCATATGGCCAGTGAGCTAAAGTCTAAGACTTAGTAAAATTCATGGCATATGTGCTTAACTAACGGTGCAAAGACCTTGATCTCCACTAGCTTCTCTTGTTCTCCAATTAGCCCGATGACAAATTCCCAAACACTTTTATTCACTTTTTCTTTTTTTTTTTCCCCTCTTTTTTTTCATTCTTTTTTTTTCATTCATACTTTTTCACACTTCTTGGAGATCTTGCTACTGCTTACCCATTATATTACTTCTGGGGGATAAAATTGGGATTTAAAATTCTAATCTAATTATATTACTTATATTCCTATGGATTTATTTCTATGGGTTATGCGAAATCTTTGTAAGGAGAAAAATCGGGATGTTACAAAAGCCATGGAGTGGCTATTTATAGAGGCCAAGGGTCGGTTGGCTTGGCCCATTTTTGGAGAAAAATAACAGAATAATAAAAGAAATAGAATGGGATAAGGATGGCTTAGGTGGATGAGTTGCCATCTTTGACCATGTTGACTTTCTTTGGCTTGTGAGTGTATGTGTGTGTACTGAGGCCGTGAGAGAGGTGATAGCCTTTTGGCCATGTGACTAAATTTTTTGATCATGTTTGATCATGTTCGGTCATTACCCGTTTGCGTACAGTTGTCCTAAAAATATTTTGGACATACCATCGTTATCTACTAATTTTGCTAATGAGGAATTTAAGTCAATCCAAGGTATTTGTAAATTTTTTTTCATGAAAGTGTTCTTTACAGATACCTTTGATACATGATTAAATTCTTGTGCGGAAGGTAATTAATCCGATGTCTGCGGATTTTCGCGAAATCGCGAACTATTACCTTTATGGACGTTTTTGGCAAAAAAATTTGTATTTTTAACTTTCTAACTTACATAGAGAGCTTATATATGTATTTATTTTGTAAAATCTTTACTAAGGAGAAAGCGGGATGTTACACCAAGGACATACATCACTTGTGTTTTACCTTTCAGTATGCCTGAGAAAGCTTCAACCTTCCAAGAAGATACATAATAAAGTAGAGTTGAGCTCAAGGTTGTCAAACTCGAGAGTTTAAGTAAACTCGTGGAGTCTCAGCAAACTCGGATCGTAAACTCGACTCGTAAACTCGTATGAGTTTACATACGTAAAAAAATATGTTATAAGCAATATAATTAGGAACTAAACTTAATTAAATAATGTATTTATAATTGAAATTGAATAATGTTAACTTTAAATTAAATTAATGAAAGACATATCATAAAATACACCTTAATGCATGACACTTAGGGTTATGTCATACTTTATTCAGTATATGTATTATTTTATAGTTTAATAAAATATAGCTCAATTATGATAAATATATGAAATTAACAAAATAAACTCAATATACATTATCTAATATAAACAAAGTTAGGTAAGTATCTAACAAAGTTACAAAATTTGTACATTTTGAGGTAAACTCGTAAACTCGTAGGTAGATTTTAACTCGTGAACTCGCTAGTAGAATCGAGAGTTTACTTAAACTCGTACGAGTTTACCAAAAAAGAGTTTACATAAGTGTTAACTCGTTTTTGTGTAGTAAAATCGTAAACTCGTAAGAGTTTAAGAGTTAACTCGAGAGTTTAACAACCATGGTTGAGCTCAATCCGTGGTAGCGAACCACATCATAAAACCTGACATAGTCAGTAAATCAATGAAGGAATTTTCCTCCTCTGCGTGTGCCTGGACCTACAACACACACCCTCTAAACTTAATAAGGAATCGAGGTGACCTGTATCAAGCTAAGGCCTAGAGGATACACTCCCCGAAGAGAAGCCCCAATCATAAATGACGGGCCTCAGTAGCTTAAGTGTGTTATTAACAGTCCTATGGAGTAGTTTCCTTAGAGTGGACACAACTTATCTTTCATAATCATTTCTTTCATTCATAACTTGTAACACACTTATGCAAAAATGACGATATAGTCACATGCATGCATATTTAATAGTGTATGATAGATAATGAAGATGTGAACATAATATATTACAAGCATTTATTCGCAACAATCATCATCATAATCGCAGTCATAAGCATGAATATTTCCATAACAATTATAAACATAATCATAATATCGTCAAAACAGTCATAAACATAATCAGTTGCATAAAAAGCATAAATAGTCATTTTTAACAGAACATAACTACAACAATAATTTGCACACAGTCATTTATAATATGAACCATACTCACAATACTCCATGTTATAGTTATGTATTCTTTAACAAGAGTTATCTTTGTTTACTTTTTCTGTAGATTTTAGGTAGGATAGGTTAGGATTTAGTGATTTTATTGCATGATTAGTTGAATATAATTGGCTTGTTATCTCTGATATGTTTGATGGTTTGCTTAAGTGTTTCAGGGTCAAACTCAAAAAAAAGGAGGAAATTTGGAGCTCAAAGTCACATCTTGTGCGAGACGCATATATGTCTCACATGGGATAGAGGTTCTAGAGAGCAAAGTGTGAAGTCCCTGTGAGGGCGTCTCGAGCCAAACGAATGTTCCAGAGAGCAAGATTAGAGTTTCTATAAGGGTGTCTTTTGTGAGACACTATGTATCTCGCGAGAGACACGATTGGAATGGGCTCGAGCCTTAAAGCCAATTTAGATTAAAATCACACCAAAGGCAGCAGCCAAGAAAATTCATGATTTAATCTTCACTTTCACATTTTTCTGTGTTGTTTGAGAGAGAGATAAAGAGAGAGACAACACACTAGGAGTTTAGAGAACATCAAGGGAAAAGATCAATTCGTTTGCGATTCGATTCCAAGGGTTCCTCCATCTTCTATGTATATCTCCATCTCTTCATCTTTAATTTGTAATTTCAATTTTTGCATTACGAACTAATTCCCCTTTTGATTGGGACGACGAGGTAACCCTTGTAATTTCTTCTAATTCCAATTTTGATGTTATTCAATTTTTATTGATTGTGAATTAATTTCTCTACGCTTAATGCTTTTCATTAATTGACCATTGATGAACTGTTAGTAAACTTAGGAAAACTTTGAGAAAAGAAACCTAGGTGGTTATGGAAAATTAATCACCACTTATCTATTTCTTAGAGATAAGAATAGAGGGTGGTGCAACATTTAGCCTCACAGGCTACAAAAAGATTCAGAGAACTTAATCCCTAGGTGAACTAGATTAATTTTAAGAGACTGGTTAATCGGGTCGTTCATAGGAGGTATGCATGCTCTTGAAAGAGACTTGTGTTAGAATAGGACTCCAGGTTGTCCCTCGTTAATAACTTGAATAACAAAGAAAGCAGAATTAGGGAACATTAGTGGAGTAGTCAGAGTCCTAATCACCTAAATCCTTATTGAATCAAATCATATTTCTCGTGATCCTTGTTTTTAATTTTTATCAAATTTCATTCAATATTTGCCGTTTAAATTTATTTTCTAAAAACTCCACTTTGTGAATCAACTTTGATTTTATAATTTTTTATTACATTCTTGATCATTTCATCCTCGTGGGAACGATACTTTGGTCCTAGACCAATACTTTATTACTTAGCGACGTGGTATACTTGCCACATGTGTTTTTCTTACACCAATAATGAACTCAAGAGCCACAGAAATTGACTTTCTCACATAGACTCAACCAAGTATATCACGACGTTGTTTCCTATCTTTATTCTTGAAAAAGGTTTCACCCTTAGAGACACACTTATAGACAAGGATTAGATAACTTGAACACTCAACATGAAAAATCAACCCTAGCCATAGGACTCTTTTATGACTGAACCATAAATCCTATGAAAGGGCTCATCGGGTCGATCTTCCACCCTAGACTCCTTAACATATTTATTTTTATATCAACCAAGGAACACAAAAACATCAATACATGTTAAAGATACAACCTCTAACCCTAAGATCCTACTATAGGCTAAAACATACAAAAACAACACACAATGTCACACACTTGATTTTCTTGCCAAAACTCTTGTCATAAAACTTGTTTAAAACATTATTAGTGTTTTAAAAATTCAAATACTTTTTATAAAATATCCCTTAGTCTCAAAACACTCTTCAAAACCGAGTTGTACACAAGAAAACCTTAACCCATCATAAATTCATTTTTAGACAAAAACTCATTTCCTAAGGAAGAGTTTTTGCTCAAAAAGGGAATCAACTTATATTTTTAGGAAAAACTTATTTTTAAGGCCAAACATATTCACAAAACTCCTTTAGAGTTGGGCAAGAAACTCAAGAACAACAAGAGAAACAAAACAACACTTAGGAAACCTTGAGGGACCCTAAGAAAACAAACTTGTCCCTGTACCTCCAGGGGTAGAAAATCAATTTTAAAAGGTGAAAACAACATAGAAAACTCAAGGGAACCAAGGGAACTAACCACACATACAAGAACACACATAAACTTATAAGAAAACCCTTTTTTTCTCACACATGCAAGCACCCAAAGACCCCATTTCGTGGTGGACGTCATAAGAAACTTATTTTACATAAAATATGACAAACATGCAAAGCCAACCTGCCTCTTGAACTCATGGGAAACTCAGTTTCCACACTAAGAAAGTCAAGACCAACACAAGACAACCAAACACACATAGAAGGCCTATGAAACCCTATCAAGGATGAAATGTTAGGGGACTTGGATGGATATAAAATCTATGTTTTCTTGAAGGAAAAACCATGGAAGAACTGAATCCATAATTATTTTTAACATGCAAGAGCATAGAGAGTGTTCCATGCACTAGAAAACCCATAAAAATCCTTTTTTTTTTCAATGCATGCATGCAAACAAAAACCCTCATTTTCGTGATGAGCAAGAAGAGAAAAATATTATACATTCAAAATCAGTTACATGCAAAGAAAAATAGCAAACACATGCAAGGAAAAACCCACCTTTCTTCAAAATAAAGACAATGCTCTTGAAGAGGAGGATGAGGGCTATCTTTTTTAGAAGAGTGTACGGTGATTTGAGAAGTTTTTGAGGGTGAGAAGGGGAGGGGAAGGTCACGATATTGAGGGAGAAGAAGAAATTCTCCAAGCTTAAAGAAAAGATGAGAGCTTTTGGGGGAGGGGGTTATTTGCCTTTAGTTTGAATTTGGACAAGGGAGTAAATGTGTCTTCCATATGGAAGAATAATTTAGAGAAAAGAGGGAGGGGGAGTCAGCCACGACCCACAAGGGCTGATGGGGGAGGAGTAAATGTTGTTGGTTGAGGGGAAAATATCTTTAGCTCATCCAATGCCCAAGTCGTCGCGTGCTAGAAAAACTAGAAGACCACTGATTTATCGATTTTTATCGTATCGAGACCAAAATAAATAATTAAACTAAAATTATTATGGGAATGGGTTCCCAAGGGTCTCTATTCTCGGGAGAACCTTGGACAGAGAAAGAGTGGGGCCCGCAATCTAGTGGACTCGATCTTAACTCTTAAATCGTAACTTTGATTGTCAATCCAATAACAGTTTTGAAATTGATGTGACTAGAGAAATATTATTATTTAAATAGCATATTATGATTGTATGGTTCAATATAATGCTTAATTATCAAATAATTATTAATTATTGTGCAGCAGAAAATACTATGTTTATGTTTTGTGAAAAGCGGGGTGTTACAGATTTCTCATGGGGGCTTGAGGCAAGGGGTTCATTATCCTCGTATCTTTTCATTTTGGTCCTCATTGCTCTCTCCCATATGCTTAAGAAGATTTATAAGACAGGATCTCTTAGAGGAATTCATATTGCTATAGGTGCACCTAATGTCTCCCACCTATTCTTTGTGGATGATATCATGCTCTTCTCTACAACAAATCAGGGAGTGGTTTACGAACTAGTGTACATTCTAAACCTAATCTCCATAGCTTTGGGGAAACACATTAATGTTTCTAAATTTGGCCTTATCTTCGGGAAAGGTGTTCTACAACATTACAATAACTAAGTCAGCAATATTCTCAACATCCTCGAACGGGATGGCTGGGGGAAGTATTTAGGTCTTCCAGCAAAATGGGAAAGATCAAAGAGTACCTCTCTTTCATGGATGAAGGAGTATGTATATACCCTATATATATATATATATATATATATATATANTGGAAGGAAAAACTTTTAAATCAAGTAAGTAAGAATGTGCCTATACAGTTAACCAAGTCATCCCTACTTACACTGTGTCAATCCTTAAATTCCCTACGATTTTATATGATTGAACATACTCTTGGGTTGCTAGATTTTGGTGGGCTTCTAACAAAAAAGACTGGGGTATTCATGGGAAGAGCTAGGAATTTGTGTCGAAAAGCAAG
Organism: Nissolia schottii; assembly: GCA_003254905.1. Lineage (NCBI taxonomy): Eukaryota > Viridiplantae > Streptophyta > Magnoliopsida > Fabales > Fabaceae > Nissolia > Nissolia schottii. Next base: position 200,544 of record QANU01031401.1, read on the forward strand.
AAATTTGGAGGTCTAGGATTTAAAAGCTTCAATCACATGAATATTTCCTTGTTGGAGAAACATGCTTGGAGAATTGTTCACTCCCCAAATGCCGTGTGGGTGAAAATCTTAAAAGCCTTATACTTTCCTTTGACTAATTTCTTCGAAGCAAAAAAGGAAGAGATGTGCTTCTTGGATTTGGGTTAGCCTATTGCAAAGGAGAGACTTTATCAGAGCTGAGGGATATTGGACTGTTGGAAATAGGAAGTCCATTAAGACTGGTTGTGACAATTGGATCCCAAGTTGCCAACAAACTGGGGTTGCGACACAACTTCAAGATTCCCTTGTAAGTACCCTCATTGACCAACACAATAAATAATGGAACATTCATGCGGTAAGGAGCATCCTTCCCTAATAGCAAGCTATCCAAGATGTTTCCCTTAAGCTACATGGGTGAAGAGGATAGATTTACCTAGCCATACTCAAAGGGCGAAGAGTACTCAGTAAAAAATTAGGCATTAAGTCATCAAGAACCAGAACCAACATATCTCGGTAGTTCCATCTATCTCTAACCTCTCGGGGGAACATCTCTGGAATATAATTTGGAGCATTACCATGACACAAAAGGTTAAAAAGTCTTCTTATGGAAATTTTCTCATGATACTTGTTAATGCTTAGCTTGATAGGAGGGAAATTCCTACCTCTATTGTTTGTCCTGTATGTAGTGCTGATCAGGAAACCATTGAGCATACTCTGCTCGTTTGTCCATGGGATAAAGCAACATCGTGTGGATCTCAGTTACAATGTACACCTTCTTTGAATAACATTCACCGTATCATTATAGGGCTGTCAAAACGGGCGGGCCGGCCCATCTATGGCCCGCTCATTTATGGTTCACCCGTTTAGGCCCGTGGGTCTAAATGGGCCGGGCCAAAAATATGGATATTTTTGGGGTCCGACTTGTTTATGGTCAGTCCGCAGGCCTAAACGGGCCGTCCGTTAGCCCGTTTATTTTTTTAAAAATATAAAAAATTCAAAAATTCAAAAAAATTATTTAAAAAATTAAAAAAAATTCACGGGTAAACGGGTCGGTCCGCGGTCCAAATGGGCCGGGCTTAAATGGGTCGGCCCAATTTTTTTCAAATTTTCGCAGGCCTATTTTTTGCATGTAAAGGCCGTCCATTTAACCGGATAAACGGGCCGGGTAAACGGACCGGACCCGTTTTGACAGCCCTACGTATCAATATCTAGCTCAACGATATGCTTGAGGCCCTTGCTACTAACAAAGACTTCAAGGAATGGGGTAGTGCTTTCCTAGCTAACACCTTTTGGGCCATCTAAAAATTGAGAAATGAGCTTTTATCCTAGCACAAGAACCCCAACCTACTAGTTGTTACTAAGCAAGCAGAAATCTAAACCTAGGAGATGTTCCAGACAATACCAATTAACCACTAGCGACCAATTTTGCCCTGTGCAAGCAGTGGAAGGAGACCTCGGAAGCCACCGAATTAAGGAAACTTCAAGTGTAATGTCAATGTTGCATTCTGAAAAACCATGAAGATTGGAATGGTCGTTGCTGTGATAAAAGATTATAAAGGAAGAATCATCACAGGTAGCACAAAAATCATACTTTGTAGATCTGGTAGAATGACTGAAGCCCTAGCCATTCAAGAAGGTGCTCTGTTAGCCTCTAATTGCATCTGTGAAACAGTTATTATTGAACTTGATAATCCAGAATTGGTTGAAGTTTGTAGAACATGTCAATAAATTGGAGAAATTTTGGTAATTCTTAGAGACATTAGGAACTTGGTAGATGGATTCTTAAACTGCAAACTCTCTTGGGCTCCCAAAGAATCAAATGAGGCAACGAACCTTATTGCAAAAACTTGTTTGGTAAGAACTCTCCCCGCGAATTGGGTCACTAGAGTTATGAATACTATATATTATGTTTGATTTGATTTGATTGTGATTTGTTTTTGACCGTTGTCCCTTTGCCCATTTATTCAAGATGTTTAACATGGTATCAGATCCATGGCACCCTCCGTGAGCAATCTCGTCTCTGCCACCTCCACCTCCGCTGCTACTCCTCCATTCTTTCCCCTAACTCCTCCGAGAAGAACCCCGAGCGCGTCCTCGACATCTGCCGCGCCGCCTCTCTCACCTCGGACTTCCACCTAGACCGCATCGCCCTCTCCATCGTCGTCTCCAAGCTCTTATCTTCTCCGACAAAGTCGCTGGTGGCTCGTTGTTGCTGTGCAGTCTCCAATGCTGCCTATCGCTGCCTCTGTGCAGTCTCCGTATGCTGATGCTGCCTATCGCTGCCTCTGTGCAGTCTTCGATGTTGCCTAACGCTGCCTCCGTGCAGTCTCTGTATGTTGCCTATTGTTGCCTCCGTGCAATCTCCGATGTTGCTGCCTTCGTGCAGTCTCTGATGTTGCTTATTGCTACCTCTGTGCAGTCCCCGATGTTTTTCAGACAAGTCCTTGGCACAGCTCTTTTTTTTCCCTTAACAACCTTCGCTTGTGACAAGCTGAAAGCTCACAGAGCTTTAGCTTGAGGGAAGGTGTTATGAATAATATATATTATGTTTGATTTGATTTGATTGTGATTTGTTTTTGGAAGTTGTGTTTTGGCTGTTGTGTTTTCAGCCTATAAATAGACTCACCTTCTATTGTAACTCACCTCAGATAATACAACTCATTAATACATACATATATTACTCTCCCTATTTTCTACAACTAGAAATCTCTATCCTCTTGCCCAAATAATTCCGACAGATTCTCCCCACAATGTTGCAGCTCATTGAATCGATTCTTGGCTTGCAATAGGTTCAAGCTTAAGGAATGTGCTTCCATAATCCGATTTTTTTCCCCTATTTTTATTTTAGTTTTATCTACAAGGAGTGCTCTCTTTTGTAAAATCTGGTCATCGAGTACTATTTTTTCTTTGCTTGTGTTTTTCCCAAGTAAGGTTTTAATGACACCTAACTCCAGATTCCAGTTGTTAATCCCAGATTTGAGTTGTATTCATTTATGAGACTCCTTATAGGTAATTAGGTCCCTTCCCTCCCCCTTCTAAACCCGTCGTTGGGGTTCCCAGCTCATGGTTCATGCCTAATTTTAACGTGTCTCCCATGCTTGCATTTTGATTTTTTTTAATAGAATTTGATTTTTTTTTTAAAAGAGACAATATAATATGAACAGTAGAATTTGAGTTGGATATCAAGGATTCCCTGTGGGAATTTGGTACTCTTCCGGTTCATTTTAAGTGTCACTTTGGTCAAATGCACAAGTATTAAGAAATTTAAAAATCAATAGTGATTTAAAGACTGAGTTTACTAAAGTACCATTATTTAATTTTGTTGAAATGTTTCATAATGAAGAGAGAAATAGAGATAGTATTAAAAAGTTACTAAGACTAATAAATTATGGATACAACTGTAAACATAACAATTAATTTTACCTTGAGAAGTGAGAATGACAAATAATTTAGACAAAAAAAATTGGTCAAAGTGACGGTTAAAATAAATTAGAGAAAGTATTTGGTATCCGAGGACAATTGGACACTTGTATTATATAGACCCTTTTCCATTCTTACTACCTTCACTTGTTTTTTTTTTTTTTTTT
>QANU01031401.1:205207-241077 GCA_003254905.1 Nissolia schottii
TTTTTTTTTTAATTTTTTAATTAATTTCGGGTCGGGTCGGGTTTGGGTTGGGTTTTGGGTTATGCCACGTGGCATCCCACATGGAGCGCCGCATCAGCGCCACGTCAGCCCAGTCAACCTTCACCCTACCTCAGGGACTAAAACCAAATTTTTAAATTTTACAGGGACTAAAACTTACACAGAGGGACCAAAACCAAATTTTCTTAAATTATAGGGACTAAAAACTTAATTAACCCTAAAAAAAATTATTTTTAATTAGTGACGGACAGAAATATCCATCTCTAGGTGTTTATTTTTCCACTTCCTTCTTCCCCTAATTACTTCATTCTTCCCCATAGCTTCCTTTACGCTCCGAGCTTCTTACCTTCTGCCGCCGCCGGCCACCTTCTGCATCCCGTCGCCGTCAAGCACCTTCTGTATCCCGTCGTCGCCGGCCACCACCTTCTGCATTTCGCCGCCCTTCTTAGTTGCTCTGTTGAATCTATGTGAGTTCCTTTCTTCTCCAATTGTTTCATTTGATTTTTTTTTTTCTTCAACTTCATTTTTTCTTCAATCAATCTCACGCTTTTATTTTTGAATTAGAGGGAGTAGAGCCATAAAGGCCTTTGCTTTCTTTTTTTTTGAGCCCATAAATTACTAGTATATTGTTAATGAACACTGATCGTTTTAATGATAGCTGTTTATACTTTACACGATCATACATTTGTAAATGCATATTTTTGGGCTTAATTTTCTATTAGTTTATTCACATCTGAACTCAGATTTATTGCATAGTCGGTGTGAGTTGGTTTGTGAGTTTCAATGCAGGGGTAAGCCTTATGTTGAACTTTCAGCTTTTGCATTTCTACATTATAGCTTGGAAATGATTTACCATGTTCATGAGTGGATTCTAGAGTTTGATCGTTTGAGATCTCAGGTGAACGGTGATATCAGTTAAGCATTTGGGCCTGGTTGTTGCATAATAAGGCCATGCATCAACCTCGGATAAGTGTATATGCCAATAGAAATTGTTTAAGAAAAGAAAGTACAATACCTTTGGAGGCAAGTGATTTGATAATAATGCATTAGTCCTTGTTAATATAAACTGCAAAAGCATACTGGCCAGTCAATTTTCAAGAAAGAAAAAGTATTTTCTTATTAAAGCACAAATGGAACCAGGTTCAGTTCATTATCATTCGGCTATCAGTTTTAAACAATAACTTATCCAAGCTATCATATATCAAGCCAAATTGTATCTGCAGTGACTAGTGATGGATGATAATACCACTCTAAAATTATAGTGATATATAACTGACATCCATAGGCCAAGAAAAAAAAAAATATTACCTGATTAACTTTGGCTCTTAATTCTACATAGAGTTTAGCACTTAGCTTCTTCTCTTCTGCATATAATTTTATGTTCTCTATTTCGTGTTCAACATATAATTTCTTTTGAGGAATTTATTTGCTGGGCATTCATATGGGTGTTGAGAATTTTTGTAGTAAATATGATGCTAATTTTTGTTCTATTTACTAAATATTTTTTTTGCTTTTGACTATTTATTTTGAAATTTTAGGTGTGTTGGTGTCCATTAATTAGTTCAGATAGCTTGTTGACTTCAACTATTGCTACGTTTGAAGAGTTCCAAGAAAAACTATCTGAATTTGACAAAGGTAATTCTAAACATGTTGTGGTTTTTTTGTTTTGTTGTGTTATATTTCCACATGCTTTCTCTAGGATAACTTACTCTTCAATATTTGATTCTCTACTATGGTTAATCTTTACAAATTCCAATAAAATAGTTTTGTTTCAACAAGCTTCATTACACCAAAGATTTTAATTTTAGCCTTCAATAGATTATTGAATTAAGTACGTGGGGTCTTGTACTTTAAGTGGAGACTCTATTGAATTTTTGTTATGTTTTTAGGTGTTATTTTGAATCAAAAAGTGTTCGATTTTTGATTGATTGGTTGTTGCTAATGTGTGTTGTTAGTATAAAGTGTGATTAGAAGAAATGTTTTCTCAAAACTAATCTTGGATGTACGATATGTTGCACCCCAACCGGGGGGGACCTAAACCAGAATTTTGTGAGCTTGTTGAGAGTGACTTTCTTACAGTTGCCCGTCAAACGGAACATTTTTTAACTGGAGAGAAAGTTAGGTGTCCTTGTGCTAAGTGCACATGTAAGAGGTTTTGTAATATTGAGGAGATTAAGCTTCATTTATTCAAATATGGATTCAAGCCTAATTACTGGGTATGGACTGATCATGGAGAAGTTGACGTACACGAGATTAATCAATTTGGGATGGGTTATGTTGGAAGTAGTTCATTACATACTAGCAAGGTCCACATAGGGGGTCATGATATGAGCAATGTAACTTGGGAGGATAACTTTAATCATTATGAAGATATGATTGTGGGTGCCATTAGCCCTAAGAATGTAGGAACATGTTGCCAACCTTCTACTGAGGGTCCCAATCCAGAGGCTAGAAGATTTTATAGTCTCTTAGAGGCAGCAAAAAAGCCTTTATGGGAAGGGTCTTCACACTCCGCATTGACAGTGGCGGTAAGGATGTTGAGTATTAAGTCAGAAGGAAATCAGAGCCAAAGTTCCTTTGATCAATGGACAACTCTATTGAATGAGTCCATAACTTAACTCGATCCCAAAGAACTTCTATGAAGCTAAAAAATTGGTGACTAAACTTGGGTTAAAAGAAGAAAAGATTGATTATTGTCTGAAACGGTGTATGCTTTATTAAAAAGATGATGCTTCCCTAACATAATGTAAATTTTGTGGAACTAATAGGTTTAAGTCGAAGAGAGTGGGTAGTGGGAGGTATAAGGATATTCCTCAAAAAAAAATGCATTATTTGCTCCTAATCTCTAGACTTAAGAGATTGTACCCATCAATGAGCTTGGCACCTCACATGAAGAGGCATAGTGAGAATAGGAGGAATGATGGTAATGACTCATCCTTCTCATGGTGAAGCCTGGAAACACAATGATCAAACTCACCCTGATTTTGCGTCTGACCCTCGAAATGTCAGGTTAGGCCTTTGTTCGGATGGATTTAATCCGAACAGTCAATTTAGCAATCCTTATTCTTGTTGGCCTGTGATTGTTACATCTTATAACCTGCCTCCGAAAATGTGCCTGAAGGACCCATATTTGTTCTTAACTTGTATTATCCCAGGTCCTGGTAATCCCAAAGCTAATATTGATGTTTACCTTCAACCATTGATTGATGAGTTGAAAGAGTTGTGGTGTATGGGTTTGATGAATTATGACATTTATAGCAAGTAGAATTTTATGTTGAAGGCAACATTGATATGGACTATCAATGACTTTCCAGCTTATGGGATGTTGTTCGGATGGTCAACTCAGGGGAAATTGGCATGCCCAATTTGTATGGAAGATATGAAGGCTGTCACCTTGAAAGTTGGAGAAAGGCCTTCATGGTTTGACTGCCGTAGAATGTTCTTAGAACCGGAGCATGCATATAGGCGCAACAGGTATGGGTTCATGAAGAATGCCATTGAGAATGTAGAGCCTCCAGTTAGACTATCTAGTCATGATATTTGGAACATGGTTATGAATTTTCCAAAGGTAATCGAAGTAGGGAGGTCCACCAAATTGCCAGGGTATGGGGTAAATGATCACTGGACCAAACAAAGTATATTATGGGAGTTACCTCATTGGAAGGATTACTTGGTTCGTCACAGTATAGAATCAATTCATCATCAGTGACATGAGTGAGGTAAACCCTATCTAGGATCTGAGAGTCTGTGAGATCAAAAGGGTTAGGGAGATGAGCTTTCTGGTTGATCAAATTGGTGGTGGCACTACTATTCTATTTGGTATTAATACATGCTTGAGCTTGAAATTATGTTGAACTGATGATTGTTTCTCCTGCAATTATGTTGAAATTATGTTTCTGTTGAAGTTGCCTCTTTTCTGCCTGTTGCTCATAAATTCCTTTTCCTTTTCCTCCAAATCAACTCGTGTTTTCTATTTTGGATTCTTACTGTGAATTCTTAATTGGAATTATTACGTATATGCATGAATAACAAACAGGCTTTATTAAATTGAACTCAAAATCCAAAACCTGTTAGTGACAATTATTCTCAACTTTCAGTTATCTACTGAGTGTGCTCAAATTCGTTCATCCATTTTGTTTTGATTTCATTTTCTACATAAGAAACTAAACCTAATAAGCGGGTCCCTTTAATCATTGAAACAAAAAGATTTTAGTAAATATTCCTTATAGTCCTGAAGGTGACATTAGATGCGTGATAATTAGATGCCATGCTCCATAATTGAGGTAGCCTGCATAAACTATGCTAAGTGCCTGCATTATGCAAACAGATGTTTTACTTGTTCTGTTATGTGATGCATATAAGAATCATAGCTTGATGACATTGTTAGAGAAAACAATTCTTAAAAGACAAACATATTAGATACTAGATGGAAGGATAGTTAAAGTAGAACCTTCCAGATGAAGGAGCTATAGCCAATTGATTTACTGGTCATCCATAATTACTACTGATTAATAAGTAATCAAATAAAAGCAAGTGTAATAGGGGCAAACATGAGAATCTAATAAAAGGGAATACTAAATATATCTAATTGAACTCACCATAATTTGATGTATATATCCAAAACAATGGACAATAGTAAATGAGAAGAGAGAATTCATATGGAAGTAGTTGCTTTTCGTGCATCATAGAATAGATGACAAATTGACAATACTGCCTATATCTCAATTTACAACAAAACAAATGAAAGGCCGAATTTCTTATATCAAAATGAACCTTGAATATGATTTTTTTTTTTTCCTTGAGAAATCAGGACACAGTGCATCAATTTGATGTTATTATTTCCTTTTTGCAATTGTTAGCAGGAGAACCTGGATTCTCTCTTACATAACAAACAAGATCTCAGATATAACCATAAAACCATGCTTGAGGATTATTGGAGTCTAGTTAAATACAATAATCATAAAACTCAGAAGCCTTTGAAGCCTTTAAAACTCAGAAGTTAAATTCAATAATCATAAAAACTCAGCAACCCTATGAGCTTGGCATGCCAAGAAGCCTTTGAAGTTCAGGAAGCAGTGAACATGGCTGATGCAAGCAAGGTCCCTTTCCTTCACTGCTATCAGATCATCCTTCACAGCATCCATGGTTTTCTGATCAGATTTTAGGATCTACATCCATGATTCTCTGATAAAGAATGTTTTACCTCAATGGCCTTCGTTGACTTGTACTTCTATGTCCATAAGCTGGTATCAACCTTATCTTTACAACTATCATAATATGCGAAATGGTCACAACTATCCTACAGAGTACAAGTATTTTATCTTTAATTCAAAACCTTGACAACCTTGAGCCTGGACAATACACCAGCTTGGCCTAGAATAATCATAATGTATATCGAGTTATTAGTAAACTCAAAAGTAAGCTAGTTAGATAATTAAAATCTTAAAAATAGATTTCATGTCTATATAATGTATGTATGTTAAGTAAATGATTTTTTTTGGTATCTCATACTTCTGTCAAAGTTTATCATCTAGCGTGCATGTGCAAATGTTGTTAGTGATAGATCATCAAGTGAGGTAGTGCCTAGAGTAGCAACTAGTGGGTGCAATACAAGTGTGGTGCAAGTGGGATTGACATGTCCTTGAGCTGGAAATGGTAAAACCAGCACAATTGGAATGCTCATGTTGCCTCAGTGTTTCTATTTTCTCAACCTTAGTAGTGTTTTATATATAGGCTCTAAGTCCATATATGTTATGTACTTGTGCTACTCCTTGTGGGGGTGTGGATCCAAACTTAATAGTCGATGTTTGATTTGTTTTGCTTTGTCTCTCCAATTTTAACCAGGTGTATTTTAGCCCTGGTCCCCTCGAAGACCTAAATAATGTCCTTGGACCTCCCAGTTACCTCACAGAAGAGAGCCACCGCAGAGGGGAGGCAGCAACAACTGAATCAAGGGCGGGCTGGTGGGCGAGGAAGAGAGTGAGAAAGGGCCGCCGCTACACCACAGAACAGGTTGTCATCAGCTCTCGAAAATTGCCCGCTCCTACTGCGTAGCACATTGCATTATCTCTGCAATCTCACTAACTCTCTCTGTGGAATTGAATCAACAGACCACAAACCCGATATCGTCCCTCTTTCTGGTAAAATATTCGACCTTTGCCCCTCTCTCTCTAACCATTTCAACACGTTAGTACAATAATTTTTCAATACCCATTTTCCCTCATTTCTGTGATATTCTATGTAAAACAATGTCTTCCCAGAAGTCCCTTTTGAAAATTTTCAACAAAGGTTTGTCTTTTCCTTCAAACCAACACCAACAACTTCAACTAGCCCATCATATAACCCAAAATCTCATCAATTCATCTAGTACCAATTATTTTAGACCCAACATGGAACTGCAGTCCCTGATCTCCTGCATCACTCCCCATGTTACCCACCATGTTCTCTCAAACCCCAATCTCCAACCTCATTCTCTCTTATCCTTTTTTCACTTCCTCAGAAGCAACCATTCCCAATTTGCACACAAACTTGACCTCAAGGCCCACGTGATTCTCCTTTCGAGACTTTTTCAAGCTCGGAAATTCGCCACCATGAAGAGCATTCTGAATTGCGTTGTTACTGATAGGGAGATTTGTTGCCCCGTTCCGGGTATTGTTTCTTTGGTTGATGAATTTGAGCCCCATTTTTCTGAGAAGCTGTGTGATATGTTGTTCAGGGTGTGTTCTGATAACAGGTTGTTTCAAGAGGCCTTAAGGGTCTATGACTACGCCGAAGGGATGGGGATGGTGATAGAGGAGAGGTCTTGCTTTGTGCTTTTGCTAGCTTTGAAGAAATGTGGTGAGGTGGAGTTGTGTCTCAGGTTCTTTTGGCGGATGGTGGAGCCAGGTAGCATTGAAATTAGAGTTCAATCTTTGACTCTTGTTATTGATGTTTTGTGTAGGGGAAGAAAGGTTGAGAAAGCCAAGGAGTTGATGGTTGAGATGGCGGGTAAAGGGATTGTGAAACCAACTGTGTTTACTTATAATACGTTGTTGAATGCATATGTTGGAAGAAAGGATCAAAGGGGTGTTGATGAGATTTTGAGATTGATGGAGAAGGAGCAAGTCGTTCATAATTTGGCGACCTATAGTATTTTGATTCAATGGTATGCAAGTTCTGGAAATATAGAGGAAGCTGAAAAGATATTTGAGGAAATGCGCGAAAGAAATGTAGAAATGGATGCTTATTTATATACGTCGATGATAAGTTGGAATTGTAGGTTACGAAATATTAAAAGGGCATCTGCTTTGTTTGATGAGATGACTCAGAAAGGCATTGCTCCTAGTGCTCATGCTTATGGGGCCTTAATTTGTGGTGTGTGCAAGGCAGGCCAAATGGAAGCAGCAGAAATATTGCTAGAAGAGATGCAAATGAAAGGGATTGACCTAAACATAGTAATATTTAATACAATGATAGATGGTTACTGTAAAAGAGGTTTGATAGATGAAGCTTTGAGATTGCAAGATATCATGGAAAGGAAAGGATTTGAAGCAGATGTGTTTACATACAACATTCTTGCTTGTGGGTTATGTAAATTGCAAAGGTATGAGGAAGCCAAGAGGACTTTAAATACAATGGTAGAGAAAGGAGTGTCTCCAAATGTTGTGAGTTTCACTACTTTTATTGAGATATATTGTAAGGAAGGAAATCTTGCAGAAGCTGAGAGGTTATTTAGGGATATGGAGAACAAGGGAGAGATGCCTAATGTTGTTACGTACAATACTCTTATAGATGCTTATTGCAAGACGGAAAAAATGAAGCAAGCCCATAAGTTAAAATCTGAAATGGTAGAGAAGGGCTTACTCCCAGATGTATATACTTACTCATCACTAATACTCGGGGAATGTATCGTTGGCAGGGTAGATGAGGCATTGAATCTTTTCAACCAAATGTTGTTAAAGGGTATAACTGGAAATGTTGCAACATATACATCAATAATTTCAGGTTTATCCAAAGAGGGAAGAGCAGATGAAGCTTTTAAGTTGTATGATGAGATGATGGGAATGGGCCTAACACCGGATGATAGAGCGTACGCAGCTCTTGTTGGTAGCCTCCATAAATCATGCTGTCATGGTGACCTACAAAAAAATGAACGTGGGGAGCATAAGTAGATACTTCAGATGCCTTGAGTTTGAAAAAATGTTTCTCAGACAATTCATCCATTGACACAGGTATTCTTATATCCTCTTCAATAAAGTCCTCGGCTCTACCTTTCATGAATTCAAGAATTGGTATTATATCTTCGCAAGTTCTATCTAGGATATAATGCCAATAATATCTTACTCAATGCACTGCTTTCAATTTGCTAAATTGTTAGAATTTTCAGGTTGCAATTTGGCATGATTCTATGAGAAGGTTAGTGGTTGCATTTTGGTTAACAGAATTATACTTTCATTTTACAGTCTCAATGGAAGGACTTGAGAACTGATCTAATGCTGGTTCCGGATGGGTAACATTCATTTCTAACCTTGTGACTTGCATAGATGTCTGGTTTATTTTTAGCCATAAAAGTGTTGTTTACTTGTCATTTTTTCTAATTTATTTTGTTCTAGCATCTCACCAATTTGATTTATTTGTAAGATAATGTGCCTGTATGATATTTGATAAATGTAAGTGTGTAACTATCATGCTTTTGTTTGATGCACCTGTTTACTTCAAAACAAAATTATTGGTAAAATTAAGGCAAAATAGATGTGTATTCCAGGGACATCAGCAAGCTTATTTTATTGTGTCTATTGATTGAGAAAAGTACATCATCGTTGTTCTTGTTGCTGTTACAGTCTATTACTATTCCTTCAAAATTTGTTAGTAAAATGTATTTCTATTGTCATGTGATTCATGTCTGTAATTGAGGCTACTCATTTTTTGGGCCCCCTTAACATCTGTCTTATCATAATTAATTAAGGGGTTGATTTTAAATCCTTTCGTGATTTCTCTACGTGATTTCATTCCATAACTGACTTTGCTTTGACTTCCATAGGCTGAATCCTGAAAGGATTGGTGGAGATTTCAAGTAAGAGGTTCAAGTATGTTAATTGCGAGCAGATTTATGTGTCATACATGTTTATCAGATGTCCGCAAGATACAAGAACAGGACACTCTCCAGTCGTAGATGTGCTGAGACTATTCCAGTTTTGCAGGTTCAGTGGTTTTTCTGCTGGAGGAACCAGTGATGAACACACATTGCTTATGGGATTAAATTATCAAACGTGTTCATTTTCTTTTTCTGCATATGCAGTTTGTTAGATTAACCATTCATTTATTTGCCCCTACCTAATAACTTCATTTTTCCAAAAGAGGTGATTAATGATATGGTAACCGCTCCTATGACTAAGTGGTGTAGAGCTTGATCCGTTTCATCTATATTCTTTTAATAAATTTTTCAATTTTACCACAAAATAAGTTGCACATGTGCATTGTCCATGTTTCAAGACTTCCAGCGTTGTTTCATGTTTATTCGATGAGGAAGTGAGCGAACGGAGAGAGAGAGTACACGTTAATGAAGAGAGACTAAGAATTCAAGACAGAAACTGAGCCTAATTGTCTGATTTTTCACATTGAAAAATGAATATTAAACCAGAAAAGATATTAAAGTAGTGTTACAACGGCTTGCAACTGAAGCAACTGAATCTTAGATGGCACGTGGCAGCGAGTACCCAACTGCTGTTTTGCCTTCCATTACCTACATCCCCTTTCCGGCTAGATGGAGGCCACTACTCAGCCCATATGTTCTCTTCTCTTTGCGATATGTTTGATTTCAGCTTTTAAAATCTCATCCAACAACTCTTTTCGCATTGTTCAAGTATCTTTGCAACATTTATTCTTTTCGCTTGATAATCGCGTCGTATGAGTTGTCACTTGAGTGTGACTATCAGTCACGATAAATGTTCGTGTTTTTATCCCCCCAACTAGGGGTGAACATGGGTTCTACCCGATCCGCCGACCCGCCGATTCGAAGGGTCGGGTTGAGTCGGGTCGGTGGGTCACGGGTCGGATCCAATAGATCTGTCATATTATATGGGTCGAGTCTTGGGTCCCTACTTTTTAATCTGATCCGACCCGCCGACCGGTCTATATATATATATTATTTTTAATTTTTAATTGCTAAATATGGTTATTTTAAATTTAAAAAATAGATTTTTTAATTTAAAAAATAGGTGTCTATTTTTTAAAAAAATAAATTTTTTCTATTAAAAAATGGAATTTTTTTAAAATAATAAAATTTTTTATAAAAAAATAAAATTTTAAAAATGGAGGGCGGGTCACCCGCCTAACCCGACCCGACCCGGGCGGGTGACAGGTTTGGCGGGTACATGTAAAAAAAGTGCAATTTTACCCGATCTGACCCGCCCGCTAATAGGCGGGTCGGATCGGTGATATGAGCGGGTCCTACCCGACCCGACCCATGTTCACCCCTACCCCCAACGATTTTGGTGATGAGCAGTTTAGATATGTGGATGAGGTCTTATGTTCAAATCTCATTAAATGTAATTTCTGAAGTACTGAAAAAAAAAAAAAAGAAGTAAAACATATTTTAAGTGAGTCAATATTTATTTAGGTATGACTTCGCTAGTGCGATTCATTCTACCCCTACTTTCAAGCTATATTTTATTTTATTTTATTTTTGGGTAAGCATGGTCTCTTAGGAACACTTTTTTTTTTTTTATCAAATTGAAATATGGTAGTAAAGAAAGAAAGACGATGACAACTTGAAATTGAATAATTATTATTATTTTTATTTAACTTAAATAAGTTTTTGATTCTTAATAAATTACAAAATTTACTTTTTGTCTTTAATATTTTTTTTTTGGATTTCGTTTGAGATAAACTGTTATTCTTTTGGTTTTCGTTCTTGTTAACGTGACAACTAACTTGGTCACATTAATATGTTCATGTGAATGGGTTAAGTTAATTGTCCAAATGGGTGGCAGGAACGAAAGTAAAAAACCAATAAAATTTATGTAGGATGCAATCTTAGACAAATTTTTATTAAGGACAAAAATAACAAAATATGCAATTTATTAAAAAACCAAAATTTATTTAACCCTTTTCTTTTTTATTTGTCCGTGAAGAAGATGAAATAGTTGATTCTGTTGATGGATGGCTTAACTAAGAAAAATAGCGATTAAATTTAATACATTATTAATGTAAAATGTTTTACACTATTAACCAATTAAATTTCACTATATGAGTGGCTTTTAAGATTGTTGTTGCAAAAGTCAAACACTCTTAATAATAAGGCAATACATTATCACATGGTAAGGTAAAAATATTTACACAGATAGTGTATCAAAATTTAATTATAAAGTTTAAAAAAATATATTGAGTTATATTCTCACTAATTATGCATATACATGGATAGAGAAAACTTGGTGATCTAGTGATGAAGCTCATTACAACCTCTATCTAGTGTTTGGTAGATGGGACAAGACATGATGACGTCCCTGTCATTGGGACAAAGGGTGTAAAATTTTAACTTGGTGAAACAAATATTTTTTCTGTCTATCCCTGTGTGTGTCTTGTTTCTCTAATCAAACGCTACCCTAGTGCTTACTTGTCCCTGTCACTTGAATCTGTCTCTGCCCTACACTCCATTTTCGTCCTTGCCATGATTTTTTTTTTACCGTCATCTCATTCCTTTCCTCCCTGCGGGTCCCTACAAGGATCCCCATCTCATGCAAGAAAAAAAAAAAGGAGAAAAAAAAAACAAATTGAGAAACATTGATTTTTATTACTTTTCATTTTGGTGCGGTTTTTATTTTTTTTTAGGAATAACTTTTATTTTCATTTTTGTAATTAAACTAAAAGTAAAATGCCATAAAAGTAATACATATATACAGGTATTTGAGGATCAGTTAAGGGTATTTAAGTCCTTTTAAATATACAGAATCTCTGCACGGCAAGTAGTGAGATCTTCGTCCCCATCCCAAATCTGCCCTGAGGGATTTTCACCCCATCATCACATGGGGTCCCACTTAAGGAATCCCCACAAGAATCCCTTTATGATGGAGATTTTTTACACCCCTACTGTAACATCCCAATTTTGACCCTCTTTGTTTAATGCTTAATTCTCTTTAAATTAACTAATCATTTGTTCCTTCATAATTCATGGTAAGTGAATTTGTTTCATACTATCGAAAAATATTATGATTCGAGAGTATAAGATTGTTAGATTTATTGTTTGGGGATTCATTCCCCTAATTAGGAATTAACATTAACCTAGCTAAAATTTTATTGAGTCAATAAAAAGTCAAGAACTAATTTGATAATTTCTAAAAAATAAAGTATAATTTCTCATAAAACAACACTCTTATGAATTATAAAAGTTATAAGATAAAATTTTAGAGTCAAAACATTTATTCCAGACTCTAATAATTACTTAAAAGCTTAGAACATAATTAACTAGATATAATAAGATTTACCACAAAGAATATGCCCAAAGAAATAATTAAGGTTTAGAATAAATTATTACAAGTAAAGATAATATTTTCATATTAAGATAATATTTTATCATGCTTGATTCTTTGTTATTCTATAATGATATTAAATATTATTATTTTTATATTTTATAATTTTTGACAATTCTTTAATTCTTTGTCACACAGTAATCACACATTATTTTATAACACTTCTACTTTTCTCTTCCATGCATTTTCTTCATCACCATATAAGTCGTGTGCCATGCATCATAAGATCATATATGACTCAAAATATCTTGGCTAAGACTTGCTCCGTAGCAATGATGACATTGTAACATCAAGATCAATCAAAATACATGCAATATGTCTTATCCTCTTTTAAATTGAAAAAAAAAAAAAAGCAAAACCTAGCCTAACCATTTTCTACTTTGCACCACCTTACCATGCATGAGATATTCCATGAAGTGTCTCACACTCAAAGAATTGTCCAATGCATGTTATGAAATAAAGCTCCTAAAACTAAAAAGGCTACTTAATCTCTTACAACTTACATAGTTACAATAAGTTAAAACTAAAATAAATATCTCTCCACGCATAATGCCCACAACCATGCAATCCCCGAGGTCTTGTATTTTGCTAAGCATCTAGGCTATTACATTTTGTGTCATAAACAAAAAAATGAGATGTCACAATAATATTTTGTTAAGCTTAAACCCTAAGATCATCATTTCACTACCATTTCTAACAACCAATAGAAATTCATGCACACATAGTTTTGTCATGAAAGCTTACACATCCACCACCTTTTGCCTAAGCTATCACCATACAAAAATGAAATGTTGAATCTTCTTCCTTCATGACACACATACCCTCTTTCTGCCATTTATTTAAATTATTTTTCTATCACCTTTTAGTGTCCAAAAACTATCAATGCATGTATTTTTATGATCATCAAATTAACTAATCTTATGTGTAATAAAAATAAAATGAAGACCTATAACAATATTTTAGTATAATATAAATATAGGTAATCGTGATAAATTACCCAAACAGGTCAACCATGTTACATGCAAATATAGCATTTTTCTTGTTTAAGCAAAAAGTATAACCTACACCATCCTTTTCTTCTTGTTACATGTATCCCCCAATATAAGAATACTATTTTTCTCCAATAGAAATGGCTTCATGACCAAATCTCTCTCCCCTAATCTCAATGTTTCTTTTCAAATTGGTTTATTTGATCATCATCTTTTATTTATCCAAAAACCTATTCACACATGCATTTTTATGATCAACTAATTAAAGATTTTTGTATAGTAAAATAAATAGAAGATGACATAACATAAAATAAATTATTCTCAAAAATGGTAATGATTACCTTATCACCTAATTAACCAATGAAAATACATGCAAGATAGCTTTTTTGAAAAACTTTACACATCCATTCATCTTTATTTCTTTTTCTACACTCCATTCCATCACAAAACAACAAAAAATAAAGATTCCCCCTCCATTCACTACAAGAAAAAATGACTTTTGTGGTGATTGTTTAGTGGCAGTTGATATGCAATCGCCACCAATATGCTCTAGCTTAGTGATTCCCGGCGGGTAGCTGTAGCTGCTGTGATAGGTTTACAGTTAGCGACTGTTAGGAGGCAATTTGTGGCAAGTACAAGCAATAATTTTTTGTAACCATTTAGTGGCAGTTTTTAATCGCCGCTAAATGTAAAAGAAAAATTCTTCCCCTGCCTGCGCTGAAGCCACTTATCTGTACGAGTAATTTCTCATCCCTCGTATACTTCTTCTTCCAGTTTTCCTACACGTTCACCCTAAACTCATACACCATACATACACTTGTACAAGAATACAGTGGGTCTCCTCAAATAACCACTCACTCCACTCTCACTCTCACTCTCACCTACCCGTGCATCAAAAACACGCATATCTCAAAATCTTTCCGCTTCCACTTTCTTCTTTTTTATCTCGTCGCTCTCATCTCTCATCACTGTCATCCTTTGTTCTTTCTTCACCCTCGTCACTGTCATCTCTCTTCGCTCTCTTCACTCTCGTACCAATATAAAAGATTGTGCACTCAAATCACATATATCAGATTCTGCAAAATACTTAACTGTAGGTTAAGTTTTATGCAAATCTATAAAGTTTTGTGCATGTTTATGAAGTCTTGTGCATGTGAACTAACGTTTATAAAGTTTATCTATTAAAAATGTATAAAGTTTGTGAACCTATTTATGTTTGAGCAAAATCACAGTGTTGTACACAAGTGCGTAATGTTTGTGCATAAGGTCATATAATGTTTGTGCACATCGTCATATAATGTTTGTGCACTAAAATCTGATATCATATTCTGCAATATTACTTTGTGCACTCCAATCAGATATCATATTCTGCAACATAAACTCTTACCACCATTGTTAAATATAAATCTCATCCATTTTAAAAGAAAACCAACCTTTTATCATGTTAATTCCAATTTAATCAACTTACATATGATAAGAGGATGAAGATGAGGAGGATGACGATGATGAGAGGATGAGAGAATGACGAGAATGACGATGATAAACATAACAGAACAAGGATGAGAGGATGAATACGATAAGTGAAAACGATGATGAGAATGAGTTCAGAATTGGGGCATGTTATGTATAATTTTAGAAACTGTATACTATACATATAATAATTATTAATTATGTATAAATAAATAGTGTATATATGAGTGTATGTTTCTGTGATGTATTTCTGTTTATTGAAGAAGAATTCTTTCACTCTCACTCACTAACTCACCATTCTATACACTTCTCCACCGCGACCCTCTTCCCCCACAAAGACCCTAAACTTCGATTCTGCTACATCTTCCATCTTCTTCCCTTACCGCCTCAACCCACGTCTTCCCTCAATCCAGATTCCGCCCCTTGGTCCTCCCTCGTTCGCCCTCACTCCGCGACTCTCGTCTTCCCTCCACCTCCACCTCCGCCGTCGCCTACCCCCTCATCTTTTAGAAGTCACCGCTGGTTCTTGTTCTGCTCTGGAAACCCCATCACTACTGCCAAAGTCACCTCTTCCACCTCCACCCGCAGCTCTACTGGCTGCACAGCAAAACCCACAATATTGGCTATTTGGTATTCGGGTAATTAACTTCTCATCACTTTCTATCTCTCTTTTCTTTCGAATTCGGTTGGGTTAGGGTGGGGTTTGTGGAGTCTCTGTTCTCTAAATCTCTTTGATCTTGAGAAATTATTATTTCCAATAGAATTGATAGAACTTGTATCAAATATAAACAAAGTACGTTTTTTTTTCCTTCATAGATTTGAGATTGGAAAAATGCCTTAGTCAAAATCATCTGGCATATCCTTTACAACTTGTAATATATCTGTTTTTTATTTTAAGAAACAATCAATTTAAGAAAGATCATAAACGCCCAAGTAAGCATTTGAGTTTGAATTGAAAGAGATATATTTTATTTTTTGGGTGGTATGAAAGGGTAATTCCTAGTAACATAATGGGTAGGACTAGGAACGGAATTGACCACTATCAATTTTCCCTGGGTTTAATTGACTGTTATTTCTTTTCTGGATGTGCCCGGTGATGAGTGCTCATTGCTATCAGGTACTTTGAACATGGCACAAAGCCTTTACATCCCTTCTGCCTTTCTACCCACTGCCATCACTAAGTATGATGTTGTTGTTGTTGTTGTTGTTGTTGTTGACCTTCTTTCTTGTTTTTCTTCTTCTTATCCTTCTCCCAATCATTGTTGTTGTTGTTGTTGTTCTCATCATCATCATCATCATCATCATCATCATCATTATCATCATCAGCATCACTACAACTGCCTGTGGGTAGAGATGGTGGAGGTTGTGGGGTTGTGTTCATTGCCTTTATGAATGTTGAAAAAGTACAAATCTGCTGATATCTGAGGGCACAACTTCTATACTCAGTCTGAATAATTTTGTCAGCGTGTTATTGGGTTCATTACTTTTAATGCAATCTTAGTGTATTAGTCACACTCCCTGTCTATCGTCTTCTATGCTGCCCAACAATGGAGAAACAGGCTAATACTATTGAACGGCTACAAGGTTTTGTTCATAACTGGATTTGCTCTACTATCTCTCTCTCTCTCATTCTCTCACTCACTCTATTTCCCATTCTGTGTATCTCAGAGTATGATATTGTATTAAGAAGTGAGACAATAGAACTATGCATAAGTCTAGCTTCTTTAACGTTTGTATAGATTGCTGGTGTTGCTGGTATAGATTACTAAAAATTGTGTGCTATATGAACTTTCTGCACTTGTATCATCTCTACCTACTTGCTCTGCTAATTTGGGTTCAGTTTCTGTTTCTTTTTTTTGCTTGATCAGAGTAATCCTTCTTGATCACTTTCAAGAAAACTTGGATTAAAAACCATAGTAAGAAAATAACAAGGAAAAAGGGAATAAGATATACCATGAGAAATTCAGGAAGTGGTAGACTGAATGTGTATTACCTGAGTTATAACATTGGACATGAGGTCCTAGAGGATCTTGGTATTGCAGAATTCAATATAGATGTTATGCATGTTGAGAATAACATGTTCGATAATGTCATGAACACTATGATGGACAATGATCGAACCAAAGACAATGAGAAGTCAAGGTTGGATTTGGCGATCATTTGCAAACGCCCAGAGTTGAACTTAAAGGAGATGAGTGACGGTCATTGGTCCAAGCCAAAGGCTAGTTATGTACTAAGCTCTGTGTAGAAACAAGATGTGTGTAGGTGGGTGCAAGAGTTGAGTATGCTTGACGGTTATTCTTCGAACTTGTCTAGATGTGTTAATGTTGCACAGGGGAAGCTTTTTGGTATGAAGAGTCATGATTGCCACGTGTTTATGGAATGTCAACTACCTATTGCATTTAAAGAATTACCTAGTCGTGTTTGGAAGCCATTATTTGAGCTGAGTGAATATTTCAGAGACCTATGCTCATCCACCCTTAGGGTTGATGATCTACTTGTGATGGAGAAGAACATGCCTGTTATTCTATGCATAGAAAGAATATTTCCTCCTGGGTTTTTTGACTCCATGGAGCACTTGCCAATACACTTGGCATACGAAGCATGCATGTGTGGGCCAGTTCAATATAGATGCATGTATTTGTTCAAAAAGGACATAGGAAGTTTCAAAAGAACCGTGAAGAATAGGGCTCAAGTTGAGGGGTCAATATGGCAAGCATACATCTCAAGGGAAACATCGAGTTTTTGCTCCTATTACTTTGAGCCGCACATTCAACCTCGGAGAACTAGAGTTGTGCGAAATGACGATGGGGGGTGAAAGTTTGGTTGGTTCAACCTTATCAATATTTAACAAGCCCGGTGGTGTTGCTGGTAAATCTACAGACCGATGGTTGTTGGGGGAGAACGTAAAGCCACACAACTACATATATTGCTCAATTGTGATGAAGTGCAACCATCTTTAACATAAGTGGTCATTAAATTTTGATGTTTATATGTTATCTTCCATCTTAAATTAAAGATTTCTCTCATTGTGTACAGATATTTCCATCAAGTATGCCTTGAAAATTAGATGCACAATTTTCAACATGGTTCAAATCTCATGTATGTCAATTTCCTAATAATTCCATATGTCTATTCTTACTCTTCGTTTTCAATGTCTTTTGTCATTGACAATTGAATCTTTCAAAATAGGTGGAGGAAAATAGAAATATTATAAGTAACCCTCGTTTACAAAGTTAGTAGGAACTTTACATATGCTGGTGCTTGAAGAAACGTGGGTTTTGTTAATAGGAACATTAGACATGGACATTAGAGTACTAAGGTCTTGCCTCCTCTTTATCTTCTTACTCGTGTGTGAGACTGAGAGAGAAAGAGTTCAATGCTTCTATATCTCTTACACTTTGCACACCATTCACTATCTTAGCTTCCCTTAGTGTTTGTAACATTACTTTTTGGCACTAGTGTTTGTAACATTACTTTTTGGCACTACTTGGCATGCTCCTTATGTAGTGTTTATTGACATGAACTTGTTCGGTCTAATTTTGCTCTTTTTTTTTGGATTAATTTGGAATTCTGAGTTGCAAATGGGCCACCCTTTGACCAATTCCCAAATGGGTTACTTTCATAAGTTATTCTCATGGAGACTTTATGATCAAGTTTAAATTTTCTTTAAAAAAAATTGCAGACAAAAGAGCTTGGCAGGCCCCCTACCCATAGCAAACTATTTCGGGAGACTCACACAAGGAAAAGTGACAAGTCTGTGTGGGTTGACTCTCGATTAGAGAACACGCATGTAAGCAATCTTAAACTAAAATATTTGTTCTAATTATTAATAATGAATATGCATATATTTTTAATTGTGCAACTCTAATTGGTCACATTCAATTGCAAACGGATTATGTGGAGTGTCTTCAAGAAGCCAAGGAGCAACAAATTATGGAGGCGAGGAGAAAGGTATCCCTGTCACTGACCTCCCACCTGTTGATGAGATGGAGATATGGAAGGAGATTGGCGGTGGTTCCCATGGATCCTTGCATGGTATGGGGATACAATACACTCACCAGTCCTCTGGTTCAATGACTAGTGATGGGGTTACTATTGAAAGTGCTGATTCTAGTAGATGGCGGCCCTTGAGAGGAGCTTGAGGAGCAAGAAAGCCTCCGCAAATACTAGGAGGATATGCGAGGCATGGAGCAAAGGATGATGAATGTTATGCAGTCCTACATTACACAACTCCAAGTTAGCAGTTCTAGTGTTTAGTTCTCTAAGCAGCCAACGTCTCAAGTGTCACCAATGGATGATCAATAGGGGAATGATAATGTCGGCATCTAAGACAATGATTATGATGATGCTTTTTTAGATTGATGTTATATGTTTTTAACTGTTTGTAGGATACATTTGTTATATTATCTTATGTTAGTTTGAATCTTAAAGTACCATTGATGTTTTGTTTTATGTTTAAACACTAATTTTAGTTTGTGTTGAATTTGTTATTTTAATATTAATGCATAAACTCTATTTTTTGTTATTATTATTTTTTCAAGTTTAACATTTTAAGTGTCTAAAAAATTTAGTTAATATTTTTGTAAATAAAAATTTAATTAAAATAGATAAAAATAACCAAACAGAATATAAAATAATAATTTAAAATAGTACAGACGAATTTTATAGACGGATTTATTAATAAAATCCGTCTGTAAATACATCTGTATTATGATGATAATTGATGAAATTTCATTAATAATATAGACAGATTTAATTAATATTACAGATAGATAATATTAATTAAATCTGTTTATAAGTATAGACAAATAATTCGTCTGTAATTACAAATGAATAATCCATTTGTAAGTATAGACGGATTTGTAAGTACCGACACGCCAATAATAGACGGAATTAATTCGTGTATAAATATAATAAATCCGTCTGTAATAATTAAATATTCATCTATAAATCTGTCTGTATTTAGCATTTTTCTTGTAGTGATAGTACTTCACACTATTGTCCTTATTTAACATAGAGGTAGTTGGAGTTACTAGTAACGTATAAACATGAGAGAGTATTTATTTAATAAAAATATGATTAAAAAAAAAAGAATAGTTAATACAATATAAATTCAAAAAATAGACAATTATTTGCAAAAATATCAAAATAGAAAAATGAACAAGTTTTAAAAAAAAAAAAACATAAAAGATGATTATCACAATATCGAACAAAGACACACATCTAAATTGTATCCCGTTAATTTCATTCCAAATTTTTGGACTTTCTCCGACCACTTCAAAGCTGAGAAAACCCAAATCCAGGGTAAATCCACTTTGTGGCCAGAGTCAGTGACTTAATAATAGGAAATTGAACTCCCAAAAGTGTAAAAAAAAAAAAAAAAAAAAAAAAAAAAGTACTAGCAAACAATAGCAGGATAGGTGCAGCCCCAAAAACCAGAACTTTTCTTCCATTCCATTGCCCGGATTCCCAAAATTAGAGGAACAATAGCATGCAAAGCCTAATTGCGTCTGGTTCCTCTCCATTCCTCCAGAGTTACACCGTCCACCGTCACCATTACCCTCTCAACGGAGCACGCAGCCCGGCTCCGCTCAAGACTCACTGCGCCCAGAAACCGCAGAGCCAAACAAGCCTCAAGACCTCATGGCCTTCGCTGTCACTTTCACTGTTCGGCGCTGGGTTCTTACTCGGTCCTCTTCTCGATGGACTCCACTCAAGAGTCAACCTCGTTGTGTACCAGTCAGGCTCCGTTGATGTGGGTCCACTCCACACAGATATCTGGGTGGGTGGCGTTTTCGTCAACCAGCTTGAGTTTTCTGCACAATTTCTTCTTTTTTTTTTTAAATTTTTTTAATTTTCTGCAGCTTCATCCGTTACTCTTCTCCAAACTGTGTGATGTTAACAGGTTCCTTTCTTGTTGGGGCTGTTTTACTGCGCGGTTGGTCTGCTTCAGCTCTACCTGGATGAGAGGGTCTTAAACAAGGTTCAAGAGGGAAGCTTAGCCAAAACAATTGCCTCGTTGATGTAAGTTCCTACAATGTCGAAAAAAGGTTTCTTGTTTCTCCTGTTGTTTATTTATTGGAAACCAAAAATGCTACGGGTGCACCCAATTTTATACACCCATGCGTATACTATTAATAATGCACAAGCTTTATTTTCATGAGTGTACAAACAGTACAAACTTATAGATGATGATCTCAATTATACATGATTAAGTGCACAAACATTACAGACATTAAAATACAAACTTTATGTATGTGAGTATAGGGTGTATGTATGGTGTATATTTTTTGGTGGACGTGTAGCAAAACTCATTTCGAAACAATGTGTTGCGGAATACCTTATCCGTTGTAAAATAAAAATACGAATAATTAGAGGGGGTGGGAAAAAAAAAACCAAAGTATTGAAAGTCACACATATAGTAGTTTAACTTATCGAACACGCTTAATCCACAGGGATGTAAAAGTGTATCATAAAACACAATTACTAGATAATTGATCTCATAACTCCTCTGTCTCAATTCCTCAGTGTTATATCCATTCATCTCTCCCAGATTTCCAATCCCTCTCAATTTATCTCTCTGCATAATTTCAACAATATCCCATTGTATGTATCTGCTTGACAAACAACACGGTCTACACCCTCTTGGTCCCTAACAAAAAATAAATTAATCTCTAGGACCCTGATAATGCTATAAATTGAACACATAAGTCCATAATTACCTTGAAACCAACTAAGAATTGGATGTGGTGGTAAATTGATGACTATAACCTCCCTCAACTTACCTGACATGACACCTCTAAACAAAACTATATTAACTTCAACAAATGGTCCCCCAGAACGCGGAATGAGCGCGAGAGGTCATAGTCATCAATTTACCTCGGCGTCAAACTTTGAGCCAAATTCAAGATGACTAGGGACTGGGTGTCCAGTTTATAGTAATGCCAAGGACCTCAAGACTAATTGATTTTTGTCAAGGACCAATGTGTCTATTGAAGACTTGTCGAGGACTAAGATGCCAATATTAATGACATTGTCGGCGACTAAGTTCGAGTTTACTCTTAACAAATCTACGATGTGCTTTTCTCACAGTGAGAGTAGTGATTAGGTTTAAAATTTGAATATACCACCAATAAAATAGCTAATAGCTAATAGTAATACTCACCAAGAGCAGAAATTGGGATCAAATTCAACACAATGTAAAACATGTTTGTTCCTGCAATAGATTTCTGGTGCTGTTTATAGAATTGAGTGCTGAACTTTACAAAGCTGGAGTGGCTGACAACGTCGAGGCCTACATATTATTCGCTGCGGCAGAGTTCATAATGGTTCTTCTTGGACGGGACATGGCCAGGCTTCACCCTGGCATGCCTTGTTGGCCTTGCCTGCCCACTGGCTAAGATACCCATAATGAAGTAAAGCTTTTTTCCTCTCTATCCCTTCCCCATAGAATGATACGATTCCATGACCAAGTGAAAAATGTTCAGCTATTGATTGGTCCATGTCCTTTTGCTTCTTTCAGGCTCTTCCACCTTTGGTACTATCCTCAAGCGAATATTGAAATCTTTGATCAGGTTGTTCACATTACCACCACTTTCACATTCTACCTGAGAGCAGCATTTTTTGCTTTATCATAAGAGTTCTAACACAAAAAAGTTACGATGAAATTCTACGTGCAGGGACTAGTTACTTGGACACTCACTTGCTACTTCGTGTATACGCCATTCTTAATCAATTTGTCACGGTGGCTGAGAACAGTTTATGCTGCACAAACAGAGGAGTCTACCTAAAGACAATGGTTTAGTATGTTGCTTATTCTACTTTGATAAACTAGATTTAGACCACATCTTGCGCGGGCCCACAAAGTATAGGGTTAATATAATGACTATAGTGCTAGGTGTACACCGGTTTTGTTGTCATCGTACATCCACTTTATGACACACGTATGATATATACAGCGGTACTGAATGCACAAACTTTTGTACACACATACACAAACTTTTTCTACGCACATGCACAAACATTTTTTACATACGAAACTAAATTAAATCGGATTTTCGACGCATTAAAATGTGAAAAGTAACTGCCTTGCTCTCTCTCTCTCTCTCTTGCTTCTCACTCACATTCTAAGCACGTAAACTCACTCGCTATCATGTACAAACATTTTAAAGCAAATGCACAAACTTTTGAACTGACGTGCACACATTTTTCAATAAGCAAAAACAAATAATAACACGAAAATAAAATGAAAATGAAGAATAAGAAAATTTTGGTATTCACGTGCACAAACTTTTTACATATGCCCAAATTTTTGAACAATTAGAAATTAAAAATATGACGAAAATGAAAATAAAAACAAATATGAAGAACAAAACTTTGGTGCTATAGTGCACAAACTTTTGAATAATAATGCATAATTCTTTTTACACGCACAAACTTTTCAATAAGAAAAATAACAAATACGAAAATGAAAACATTGAGATTCATATAATGTCTTGCAAAGAAGAAAATGAAGAAAAAATTATATCAAAATAGTGTGTGATAAATAAAGAAAAATGAACTAGAAAAAATGAATAAGTGTAGAACAAAAAAAAAAAAGTTTGTGATAAATGAAAAAAAAATACAAAGAAGTAAGAAAATGAAGGAAGAGTGATGGAAGAAAAAGGGGAAAAAAAAAGAGGGGTATGAGAGCGTGGGGGAGAGGAGAAAGAAAATATGTATTTAATGTGATGACAATTAGTGTACACACAAAATAAAATTTTCATATAATAAATTTAATAAATGTGATTAGATATAGAATGACTATGTCTTAAATTTTTTTTTTTTATGTATGAAAAAATATGAAATGATTATGTAATAAAATAAAATATTATTTATTTATGATAAAGTGAAAGTCTAATAGTACAAGAAAAACAAAGAAATACGGCTATTATGGTGATTTGAAATGTATGAAAGTCATATGGATATCTAATAGTCAAATATTATTTCATTTTTTGGATGTCGTTCTTGTGCTTAACCATTTTTTTTAAAAAACAATTCTAATTGAGCACTAATGTTACACACAAAAAATACTCTTTCACATATTAAGACTCACACTTACATCATATGATATAAGTGTGAATCTCACAATACATGTGAAAGAGTATTTTGATGTTTAACATAACTATGATGTTAAACTAACAAAACTAATTTTTTTTTCACGTGTTTCCCTTTTCCCTTCACCGAATTCCATAGTAGTTTATGAACTTCATTTTCAGACATTATTACTTTTTAACTCATTCATATTTCAGTTCAAGTATTATGTAAACAGTTTTCAGCTATTAAAGAATCAATCAGTATTTATCTAATAATTGCATTTATTACATGTTTAGTATGTCACGGCAGTGCTTTCGTAGGGAGATAGCCCTACGTGCTGTCACGTCCTAAGTTGGGGCGTGACAGGTGTCATACCGACCAAACTGAAGATGAATGCTAGGTGTTGTGGTATTGCGAAACCAAGTGATTATCTGGTGATTCTTACTATCTCATTCTTCCAATGTGTAAACAAAAATTTCGTCAGAATCATCTTCAGACTTGACAGGACACATAATATCACCTATTACATATCGCTAGAGTTTACGACCCTTCAAAAAACCACACATTGTCTGAACCCAATGGGTGTAGTTGGAACCATTTAGGATAACAGGAATAGGATGAGCTATATCTATTTTATCCATGATTAAGCACAATGGCAAAAAGAACAATACTTTCAGGGTTGAATTGACCAAAAATGACTACAAAAATGGAATTATCTCACCAAAAAATCATAGGAAAGGTTGACTTTAGTGCCATGTCAGCATGCCATGTCAACAACAAAGAACACGTGTCAGCAACACGTCAAGACAGGAACTGCCGCCTCAGTGGCCAGTCAATGCGCTAGGGCTCAGTGAAAGTGGGTCAGAGTGTGGGTCTAGGCTTAAGTCACGATTTGGGCCTCGGTGTGTTTATGTGTTCCTTTTTTTCGTGTGTGTCGGTGTGGGTGGTCACGAGCTGGGCTTGAAAAAGGAAAAAAAAAATAAAAAATAAGGGAAAGGGCTCTGCAGCCCGTGATGGGGTGATAGAGCAACGTCACAGGCGGTGACAGAAACGAATCCCAGGGACAACAAGTCAGGGAGTAAAAATCGAGACGCATATGGAGCACGCGCAGAAGCGTAAGAGGGCCATGTGATGGCACGTGGCTTATTAGAATGACACCAAATTTTGGTGGCAGCGGCGGCGAACGTCAGAGAACACGAGGGTGCCAGTAGTGTAAGAAACGGTGCACGGGAAGGAAGAGTAACGGAGGAAGCAGCGGAGTTTAAAGGGGAGAGAGAGAGTCGCTAACTGATACCATGTTATGAGTACATAAACTCAACACAGAAGTCGGAAAAGGAGAGAGTTTAGTAAGAAGAGAAAATGCATTCCTCAGTACGTTCATTAAAATAGATGGTGAGCTTATTTATAAGCCGAAAACCCAATGACTAAAAATCAAATAATAAATAAAAGAATATAAATAAAAGAATCAATCTAATCCTAATTACAATCAATCAGATATTTACAAGATCAAATCATAATCAAATTAAATATATGCTGCAATAATTGAATCAATCACATCTTAACCTTTATAAAACATTTTTCTTCCCATATTCAGGACTTTGTTTTGTTTGGCCCTTTTGGGTTATCATCCATCGGCTATTCTGTTAATGCCATTAATGTTGAGCTACGCTGTAGCAATGCTATCCAATAACAAGAGGAGTGGGTCGCTGGCGTCGTAATGTTACCCACCAACTAACTTTTGCCTATGGGATCGTCCAGAAATTAATGAGTATTGTGATGGGACCGTGGGAGTCTGAGGAAGATGATGGTCATGATGTGGATACCCAACAACATATCCCCTTTTTTAGTTGTTTTTTTTGTTCTTGGTTAATGTAGAGAAAATGGTTAGGGGAAGGAGAATAAAAGCCAACGACGATAACTACTTTGATAGCATGTTACGTTA
The DNA here is from genome assembly GCA_003254905.1 of Nissolia schottii. Classification (NCBI taxonomy): domain Eukaryota; kingdom Viridiplantae; phylum Streptophyta; class Magnoliopsida; order Fabales; family Fabaceae; genus Nissolia; species Nissolia schottii. Next base: position 231,211 of record QANU01031401.1, read on the forward strand.
GATGCCGGTCATTACAAGACAATATAAAACCACATTCAAGAGGTTGTGCTCATTACTCCAACACCCCCCCCCTCTTGTTTTATCTTTCAAGAATCAAACTAGGTAAGCAAATAAAAATCTTCGTAAATGTATAAAATATGAATCGATAAAATTATTTTTATATAAAAATACAAATTTTAATTTTCAACACCATTATTATTTTTTCTTTCATCGGCTATATAAATAAATGTTTCACAATAATTAAGAGTGTAAATATAAAAAAAATAATTACACTTAAATATTATAAATGGACAAATATTTTAAAACTCTAATAACTCAAAATTGAATTATTTATGTATTAATACAAACTTTTTTTTTCCACTTTTCATTTAATAATTTATTAGCGCGGCATCTTACTTACAAACATAAGAGTGCTTACTTAATAGAATGAGCATTATAAAATACAAAATTATTCCTTGTCACCGAACGAGATCGATGTCAACATAAAAAGAGCCATAAGGACTAACGATGGTTGGTCCAAGTGATGAGCGGTTTGATATCGCTTAAGCAAGGTCCCGAGTTCGAGACCTTGTGTATGCAGTTATACTGCCTGGGAGACTCACTCGCCATAGCCAGGTGCCCGACCCGGGTCGACTCGGATTAGTCAAGGTTAAGCCTTCGATACCGGCAGACAACCTTAAAAAAAAAAAAAAAAAAAGGCCATAAGGCAACGGGATGGAGTGGTCATAGAAGACAATAAGGTTGTGCTCATTATTTGTTTCAACTACCTCATTTAGTTACCGCTGCAACTTTTCTTTTTCTATATTATTACCAATTCGGTTCCATCACCACCTTCAAATTCAGTCTCATTGGCTTTGTTCCATGCCTCGCAATCACTACACAGTGGCACGCCCATTTTCCTGCCGCCTGTAAGAGTGCGCATCATTCATGTACGTCATGTCATGACTCTGCGTAATGTGTGCATTAGATGCTCCTCATCCATGAAAATTTTACAAGCACCTCATGTTTGGTTTTAATGCTTCTTATTTGACTTGGTAGTAATGTGATGTGATTCTTGTATTAGACAAAGCGGCACTCTAACCATCGATTTTTGATATGACGTGAAAAAACTGCTATATATTGCTATCTAATGCGTCAAGTCATTACTTTATTTTTCTTTTTTTTTTTATTTTCCTTGTCACTTTCATTTGAAGCCGATGAGAATAGAATAGAAGAGAAGAAGAAACTTTGGAATGAGACTAGTTCTTTATTATTCCCGTCGACTCGACCACTTACTTGAATGATCTTTCACTTATTCGGCAGAAGCAAGAGGAAGTTCAAGAGTTGGTGCTCTAAAAACAAAGGAAAACGATGGAGGCTTTTTCTGCAAAGGTTGAGGAAGGAAGAGAAGGAGGAAATGGCAACCCATGTGTTGGTCCGGTATACCGTAACCTCCTCTCCAAAAATGGATTTCCTCCAATGGATCCTGATTTCAGCACAACTTGGGATATTTTCAGGTAATTAATTTCAGTGCGTACTGTGTAGTTCACGTTCCACCTTATGAGGCTGTGCATGCTTAAAGGAAACGGTAACTAAAAATAGGAAAATTCAGCAATGGCCAGTATGCTATATTGTGGCTGATTCATGAATAGTGTTTTTATAATGATTTATTCGGAGACATGAATTGTTTTTTTTTTTTTTTTTTTTTTTTTTTTTTTTNAGTGTGTCTGTGAAAAAGCATCCTCACAATAGGATGCTTGGATGGCGGAAATTTGCTGATGGAAAGGTAATTTTTATTTTTTAATGTCGGTGTCAGTTGATTTTATTATGCACCTCTAACGTGGCAAGGAAATGAGGTAATTGTTTTTTCTTCTTTTTTATTTTTATTATTAATTTTTCTCTTGTTGATAGTTTGGATCATATGTCTGGAAGACATACAAGGAAGTTTACGATGAAGTTCTGCACATTGGCTCTGCTCTAAGAGCTTCCGGCGCTGAGCCTGTGAGTGAATGCTTTGCAAAAATGGGTTTCCCTCATAATTTTCTACAGAGCACATTAGCGGTAGTCTTTAATGGGAACGTTCTTAATGTCTATTGTGACCTTCCTATCACAGGGCTCTCGGATTGGAGTTTATGGATCTAATTGCCCTCAATGGATTGTAGCAATGGAGGTGCGTGCCGCACCTTCATAACCAATGGTGTTCTCAAAGCTTTTACTGTTATAATTCATAATCCTGTTGTTTATATTGGTGTAGGCTTGTTCTGCTTACAGCTTTGTTTGCGTGCCTCTCTATGACACACTTGGTGAGTTTGATCTTGAGTCCAATTTTATTATTATTTTTTTATGTGGCTAATTTTTCTGAATGATTGAGAGTTTTTTTTTTTTTTAATTAGTTATCAGATCTATGTAAAAACAACATTCAAATTGAAGGTATCTTTATTTGGGGAGACGATTTTAAATGAAATTTCTGTTTCTATTTCATACTTTTAAGAGTCCTGGTACACGTATATAAAAAAATATACACCATGCATACACCCTATACTTATATACATAAAGTTTGTGTTTTAATGCTTGTAATGTTTGTGCTCTCAATTAAGTATAATTAAGAATATTGTCTATAAGTTTGTAATGTTTGTGCACTCATGAAAATGAAGTTTGTGCATTATTAATGGTGTATGTATGGGTGTATAAAATTGGGTGTACATGTAGCATTTTTGTATGAGTCCTGCTACACGTACATCAAAAAATATATACCGTACATACACCTTATACTTATATACATAAAGTTTGTATTTTAATGTCTGTAATGTTTGTGCACTTAATTAAGTATAATTGAGAATATCATGTTTGTAATATTTGTGCACTCATGAGAATAAAGTTTGTGCATTATTAATGGTGTATGTACATGTGTATAAAATTGGGTGTACATGTAGCATTTTTGTTTTTGTATTTTTAATTCACTACCAGCTCAGCCATTAATTCATTCAGCTACATTTTTCACCTAGTGTCGTTCTTTGTGCATTTATTGATTTTACGCCAAACGCAGGGCCCGGTGCTGTTAACTTTATAATAGATCATGCGGAAGTTGATATTGTTTTTGTCCAAGATAAGAAGGTCAAAGAGGTGAGATTTACTTTCTTGAGATGGAATTATGTTATATTCCTGGTGAATTCATATACACAGATCCAGAGGCAAATTACAGATCGAATCTCACATGTACATATGCTGTTTGCACTTCGCAGCTTCTGAATCCTGATTGTAAATCTGCTAAGCGACTGAAAGGTAAAATGAAGCTTGTTGAATTTCAACACATTACTTACTACTGTGCTACAGCTAACACAAGGCATTTATTTAACTGAGTTTGTCTTGTGGTCACAGCAATGGTGTGCTTCACTTTATTAACTGAGGAACAGAGAGATAAGGCCGCGCTAATCGGAATTAAGCCATATTCCTGGGATGAGTTCTTGAACATGGTTGGTCCATAACCATATGGAATAACAATGCTAGTATGAACATTAATTTAAAGATATAATCTAAATTACTAATATGAACAACAATGCTAGTTAGGTTGGTTTCTTGGACATTTGTGCACCATCTTTTTGGAAGAGGGAATGCTAGTTTGACAACATTTTTAGACAACAACATGTACCGCAACAAGAGGACAAAATTGATGTGGGGCTCATCATTAATTTTTTTCTTTTTCGTAAAACACATCAATTTTGTCTTCTTATTGTTGTCTAAAAATGTTATTCATTTAGCATTTCTCTTTTATAACCGTAAAAAATCCATATGTAGTTGTCTGCGTATATGGACTTGACAGTCATTTATTTAGCAGAGAAATAATCAATATGGTGCTACTTATGCCGTTCCCCGCTAATGTGCATTTTTCATGCTAAATTGCCAACTTCTCTCTATTCTTACAGGGTAAAGGAAACCCATTTGACATATTTCCACCGCGGGCTCATGACATTTGCACAATAATGTATACAAGTGGGACTAGTGGAGACCCTAAGGGTGTTGTTTTATCGCATGATAACGTAGCGGCTTTAGTTAGAGGAATGGATCTATTCATGGAACAATTTGAAGACAAGGTAATAAATATGAATTAATCAGATTGATGCCTTATTGATCCACACAGACAGGCAAATTGTTAATTATTATATATACCATTTGTTTTCTTCTTTATTTTTTCCTATGGGGCTTGCGTGTGACACGTGTAAATTTACTTTGCATAGATGACAGTGGAAGATGTGTATTTGTCGTTCCTCCCCTTGGCCCATATCCTAGATCGCACGATTGAAGAGTACTTTTTCCGTAAGGGTGCATCTGTTGGCTACTATCATGGGGTACGTACGTACGGGAATTCCTGTTAATTTTGGTTTGCATAAATTCTTTTATGCACCGCTTAGAATAAAAGAATTCATGTTCTACGAAATAATTTAAAGCATTAACTTCTTTTAGAAGTAATTAAGAAGACTATGGAGAAATAAAATAACCAATGCTTTAAATTAGAACATGAATTCTTTTGCTCTCCTTGTGAACAAAAGATTTTTTCCATGAAGAACATACATAGATGCTAACAAAATGGAATGTTCAAAAGTTCCTGTGCTTTCAATTCAGAGTCCTTTCAAGTTTTAACCAGTAGATAATGTACTAGTAAATTAATTAAAATAAGACTCATGCTATGCTATGAGGAGTGACTAAGACAAACAGTGTCTTCAGCCTTGACAGTGGTGGGCACGCATGAAAAAGAAAGAATAAACTTTTAACAATTATAAATATGAAAAAAGTTGTTATTTTTAATTATTTATTATTAAATATTTCATTATTATATTTATGAATGTGACTAAATTAAAAAATAACAATAATTAACATAGTTTTTTATTCATTATTTATAATATAAAGTAATGTAAAATAGCAATTTTATCTTCACGAGAGACTGTTTAAAAACGGACAAGTTTTAACGAGAGATGATTACCAAACTATTCTACTAAAGATGCAGAGAGACCTTGTCAATGGCAATGCCATGCTGATTGTCTTGTCAATCTTAGTTATAACTTTGAGGTCGATTATTTTAATGTGGCCCCGGCACTTATTTGCACATTACTTTCGAATGATCTGATTCAAATCGCGTGACATCGTGGAGGCTAGTTTTTGACTTTCTTTTTCTTTAGGGCTTTAGCCCCTTTGTCAAAAACAAAAAAAAGGGCAATGCCACGTTTATGGTCCCTGCAACCTTATCTCTTCGGACATTTTCCCCTCTGTCACTCACTGGAAACAGAAGTGAAGTTAGAAGCACGGATTCTTCAATTTCTAGCCCTGCTGATAACTGAAATGCCGCTTCACAATAAATATTTTTTCCCTTTACTTTGTGCGTTTTAAATGTCGTTAATTTGTGGTGGGTCCGTTGCATGAAGGATCTAAACGCTCTGAGAGATGATTTAATGGAGTTAAAGCCAACACTGTTCGCTGGTGTCCCACGGGTGTTTGAAAAAGTATATGAAGGTAACTAAGGTTACATTCACGTCATGAGACAGTTTTTTTTTTAATTTACCGTTTACTTTGACTAATTGAAATCTCATTCAACAACGTTTCTTTCAGGTATCAAGAAAGCAGTGGAAGAACTCAATCCGGTTAGGAGAACGGTTTTTGGCATGCTCTACAACTAGTAAGTCTCGTGCCTGCGAGGAAATATATATCTCATGTCACTCTTTATCTTATTTGGATAATTTTTATAGTTATATTCATCAGATTTAATTATTATTTTATAATTTAATGTGATACGTTGATGTATTATATAATTTAATGTGATAAATTAATATTTTTTAATACGATATTTATATAGAAGTACGTACATCGTAAGTTCAAATGATTCACAAATCTCTAAATTCTGTATAAGTTAATTTTTTTAATGATTTGACTAATGAAAAATTTATTATGATCATATAAAACGTAAAATAATAATAAAATTTAATAAATTTAATTATAAAATTTATTAAAAATTGATAAATAAATTGACAAAATATTTATCTCATAAAATACTTAAGTAATCAAAACACACCCATATATATAAATAATGTAACATTTTTATTTACAATGATGAGCTATAACCGTTTCCCATAATTTAGGATCCACTGACAACACAGCACTCCTAGATTCTTGCTGCTAATTACGCAAATGGCCCCCCACCCCACAATTAAGTTTTCCTTTTTGTTAATACATGCCCCCGTTAAGTAGTAAAGTACGAAAAAATAAATACTACGTCCATTTTCAATTAATAGGCCATTCTTGGTGGTTTCTTATCTACCATATATCATATATTGATATATATAAATATCTTATGCTATTTAATTTATTTATTTTTAATAATTTTATAATTACATTCATTAATTTTTGTTATTATTTCATGTTATATATGGTTGTAATAAATTTTTCATTAGTCAAATCATTAAAAGAGTCAATTTATAAAAGGTTTAGAGATTTGCAGATTATTTGAGCACTTCTCTACAAATATTGTATTGAAAAGTAATAATTTGTCACATTAGATCATATAATTCATCAATATGACATTAGATTATGAAATGATAACAAAATTTGATAAATTTAGTTATAAAAAATTATAAAAAAATGAATAAATTAAGTAGCATGGAGTATCTACCCCATGAGGTAATTGTCTACCTTCTAAATTCATACAACATTAATTATTCTTTTTCTTAGTATATCTCTATTTAATGAGAGTAGTGGGGGAGAGATATAGTAATAGAGTAAAAAATTAATAGGGGTAATTTTATAAATTATTTTTAAATTTTACCCACTTAAGATTTTTTTAATACTTGTGAAAAGTGTACCATTATTTGAGAATTGAGAGAGTAATATATAAAAAATTAATGTATGTGAAAGTATAAAATTGGTGAATAGTATGGTACGTCTCCCAAAAATGGATCCATTCATTTTTTATTTATTTATTTTAATTTGATTTCAAATCTCATTTTTAAAATTTAAATTTTGATTATTCTAAAAAGTAATTATGTTTAAGAATAATGAGATTTAAGGTCAAATTAAAATAAAAAATGATTGTTTTTAAATATATAGTTTATAATAATGTTTAGATTAAGAAAAAAGAAAAAAAAAGCTAAAGTTGATTGGATGAAAATAAAAGAGCTATTAAACTTTCATTTTATAAAAAAGACATCGTAACATTCTATAAAGAAAATAGTAAAAGTAACGGTCATGACTACTATAACTGCCATTTTATTTGCATACTATCTGCACCTTATATTTAATATATGCTATAACTTGTGAATCTGGCACAGCAAACTTGGTTGGATGAATAAAGGATATAAACAAAGAAATGCATCACGTTTGGCTGATCTATTAGCCTTCAGAAAGGTTTTATCTCTTCTCTAATACTTGTATTTTAAAACTAATAATCTGGTCACACAATCACCACATGGTTTTTAATTTTAATTTTAATTCTTTTAGGTCAAAGCTAGGCTAGGTGGGCGTGTTCGGCTAATAATATCCGGAGGTGCAGCCTTGAGCCCTGAGGTGGAAGAGTTCTTGCGTGTAACTACTTGTGCCTTTGTATGCCAAGGCTATGGTAAGGAGGAACATTCTCACTGATTAGGGAAAATTACACTAACTTTGTTTTTTATTTTAGTAAAATTATATTAATTTTCTTTTTATTTGTCCAATAACACCTACCTCTTTCAATAAATATTGCTTTCCCTTGATGATAATAGAGGTACATACCATTTGTTATTAATGTGTACTTTTTTTTTTTTTTTATGTTTCTTACATTTTTTGCAATAAGAAGTCTTCACAATCCTCTTTTGACCCTCTTTTACGCGACTTCAATTAAATTCTTCTCTAGTCTTCTCTTGTTCATAAGAGAGGCCTAAAGAGATATCGGAAAGTTTAATGAGTGTGAAAATGCGAATATCATAATAAACAAAACACCTTAATAAGATGGTTAACTCTATTATTATTAGAGAGATCTATATGTAATAGGTGAAGTAAGTGTTACACGAACAACTATGAAGGAATCATTGTAATTTCGTCCAGAGGCCAATCTAATTTACTTTATTAATTACTCCTTGTTCTTAAATAATTGTCCATATTTTCATTTTGGTATTTTTATAAATAATTGTTCACTTTTTAAATTTATACAATATTAACTACTTCTGTCCATTTTTTTTGTTCATTTTTGACAAAAACGCACAATTTATGAAATCATTTAATGAAACTAAGATAGATAACACTATAGAGTGTGTAGACAAAATTAACCTTGAGTAATTAATGCTATAGTAATTGTTATTGGGAGTATGAGCACTAACAATGGTAAACTTATAAAAAATACATTTAATGTTTCTTTAATCTAATCAAATGACAAATAGTCATGAACAATATTTTGTTTGAGAAATGACAACAAAAATTAGAGGGAGGGAGCATCTTTTTTCTTGATATATCTCTATTTGACGAGAATAGTGAAAGAGAAATAAAACAATAGAAGAAGAAATTGATAGGAGCAATCATGTAAAGTAGCATTAAATTTTATCAACCTTAAAACTTTTCAATTATTTTCTTAATATTTGTGTAAAGTAAAAAGGGGACAATTATTTAAAAATCGAGGGGGGGGGGGGAAGGGTATTCTTCTTACAAATAGGCATCGACCAAAAGACAAAAAAAAAGATTATGCAGGGTGGACACGAGGCAATGCAAACTAACATTAATTATGGTTAATTAACACAGGTTTGACTGAAACATGTGGGCCCACAACTCTAGGCTTTCCCGATGAGATGTGCATGGTGGGCACTGTTGGCGCTGTCTCTATATACAATGAGCTTCGACTTGAGGAGGTTCCAGAGATGGGATACAACCCTCTTGGAACCCCTCCATGTGGTGAGATCTGCGTCAAAGGCAAGACTGTCTTCACTGGCTACCACAAAAATGCTGAGTTAACAAGGGAATCCATCAGAGATGGATGGTTTCACACAGGTTCATGATTAATTAATTGCCGTACATTATAATTTCCCACCTCAAATGCTGAATTTTTTTTTAAGAGTCCTGTTACATGCACAAAAAAAAATATATACCATATATAGGGCTATCAAAATGGGCTCAGTCCGTTTACCTAGCTAAATAGACGGACTTTTACATGTAAAAAATAGGTCCGTGAAAATTTGAAAAAAAATTAGATCGGCCTATTTAAGCCCGGTCTGTTTAGGCCCGTGGACCAGTCCGTGAGTCCGTGAATTTTTTTAATAAATTTTTTTGAATTTTTTAAATTTTTTTAAAAAAATAAACTGGCTAGCAGTGCGGCCCGTTTAAGCAGGCGGATCGACCATAAACGAGCCGGACCCTAAAAATATGCATATTTTTGGCCCGCGGACCATAAACGGGCGGGCCCTCCCGTTTTGATAGCCATAACCATAAATATACCCTATACTTATATACATAAAGTTTATATTTTAATGTTTGTAATGTTTGTGCACTTAATTAAGTATAATTGAGAATATTATCTATAAGTTTGTAATGTCTGTGCACTCATGAGAATAAAGTTTGTGTATTATTAATAGTGTATGTATAAGTGTATAAAATTGGGTGGACACGTCGCATTTTTGTTTTTTCTAACTAGAGACTGTTTAACATCCTCAGGGGACATTGGGGAAATGCTCCCCAATGGTGTTGTCAAGATCATTGACAGGAAGAAGAACCTTATCAAGCTTTCTCAAGGAGAGTACATAGCACTTGAGCATCTCGAAAATGTTTATGGAATCGCTCCACTAATTGAAGATGTGAGTAGTGTTTTTCCAATAGTTAGTTAGTTAAGCGATGTTAATGCGTTGTACGCCTTCAAGTTTGTAATTAATTTGTTTTTTTTTTTTT
>QANU01031401.1:241479-434603 GCA_003254905.1 Nissolia schottii
TTTTTTTTTTTTTTTTTTGCAAAGTGGACAAAGTTTTTGGTCTTGTAATCTATTGCTTACCTTCAGAACCAAAAATGTTGTGCTGAAACCAGCTTTCAGGCATCATTTTGGTCTAGAGGTTTCAGTTACAATGCCAGTGAACGTGGTGTAGTGTTTTGAGTAACTTAGTTGACATTATTAGTCCTAAAATAATGTTCGAAAAGAATGGTTTCAAGTCATAGAACTGTTATTTTGTTTGTTGCTCTGGTTCTAAACAAATGTAAAAATTATCCTACCCAAAGCATTGTCTCTACTCAAATGAGAGAGGTGGTTAATAACACTGCCCTTTCTTCTTTCATTTTTTCCCTTTTTTTTTTTTCTTCATATTTCTCTTTCATCAAACTAGATGAGGGGCTTCGAGCATATCAAGGGGGTCATATTGGACCCGAATCCATTTGACATGGAAAGAGACTTGGTCACTGCAACATTGAAGAAGAAAAGGAACAACTTGCTCAAGTATTATCAGGTAATCTAATATCCGATTATCCTCTTAATCTCGGTGCAATCTATTTAAGTATTTCTATATAATCATAGCACTCACAAAATTTTGTTGACATTGTAACAGGTGGAAATAGATGAACTATACCGTAGTTTGAGTGGTGATAAGCAGAAATCTTGAGGCTTCAAGCCACGGATGAGCCTGTTTAGTGGTCCTCTGTAGCAGTTGTTGTTGTTCTTATATATATAGCCCTAGTAGCCAGTTTGATAGTTTGTTTCATGATGTATTATGCAAGAAAAAGATACTTCCGCACAATTCAGTGGGTGTGTATTATGCGTTGATAAACACGTGATTAATGAAAAAATGGTATGCAAAACGTAGTGTGTGTGTGTGTGTATAGCTAAACTTTTGGATTATGAAGGATGTAGCGTCAGGAAGTAGAAGGGATAAAACTAACTCCCAGCAAAAGCTGAAAATCTTCCCCCCAAACTTACCTCGCAATACTTTAAGACTAAAATACATTTTTGGTCTTTTAATTATATACGTTTATTAATTTGGTCTTGTATTTATTAAAAAAAATTAAATTTGGTCATTTATTTATAAAACGTTAGTTAAATTAGTCCTCCCTAAGCCTTGAACCACAACACCCTCCTATTGCACCCACAATGGTCACTTCCCAATCCTCCACAAAGGGGGCATGTAGTCATCCTTGTGTTTGGTTCAAGGTTTAGAAAAATATTATTGGGAATGTGACCTTGAGAATGTAATATTTTCGAGAATTTGACTTTGAGAATTTAATATTCTCATATTTGGTTCAAGGTTTAGAAAAATATTCTCAAGTATCTTTCATTCCAGGAATGAAAATTGTTCCATTTTCAATCCCACCGCCCTCTATAGGAATGTTGGATTCCCATGGGAATTGAATTGTTTGAAGTGTGAAAAGACTAAATTACTCCCCAAACCTTATACCCTTGACAACCATCATCATCACCTGACCACCTTTGGCAGCCAACCGCCATTGGTCACCGGTCGACTACCACCGGCCAGTGGTCAACCTCCTTTGACCACCGGTGGCCGACCATTAGCAGTGGTATTCTGACCATCGATGGCAGTATTCCGACCAATGTTGGCTGGCATTTGCCCATTGTCTGTCTACATCAGACAACTATCGATTGACACCCCACCACCGCCAATTGATGTTGAACTACCTCTAACATACAACGTTTTATCATGGGTATTTTTGGAAAAATATATTGTATTCCTGGAAATGTTGTTAGTAATTCAATTTACAACCAAACGCCTTTAAACCATATTCTTGAGAATAGTATCCCCAGGAATAAAAATAATTTTGTGAACCACACGCCCCAAAAAAATCAATCTTGTATTCCTCCAACCCAAATCGAACAACAACGAAACAAATGACCCAACAAAACAAAGGAAATACAAAACAAAACAATGGCACGTTATAACCCAACATCAATGGGTCTCCGCAAAATTGATAGCGACAACAACAACAATGAGTCTCAAGTCACCCATTTGTGGGGCCATGGGGGGCAGTGTGTAACATCTCGCTTTTTCCTTAGCAAAATCTTGCTAGATAAATGCATAGAAATTCTCATTGTAGGTTGAACCATTAGAAACATGAACTCTTAGGATAAAAGTGTCTGTAGAAATAATTCTGCTCGTTTTCATAAAATTCTGCAAACATTAGAATAAATCATTTTTGTCATTCGAGTACAATAACATGTCTAAGGTATCTGTAAAATGTACGGTTACAGAAGAGAGCTCACAAATACCTTAGATTAACCTAAATTCTTCCTTAGAAAAATTAGGAGATCACAAGGACGTGATCAGAATATTTTTAGAATAACCATACGAGAAGTACCAGAACCGAGAACGACCAAACATGATCAAAATAGATCTGCATGTGACCCTTAATTCTTGGCAACAAAAAGTGGCCAAGACACAAGGCTAAAACACGGCCAAGAAGGGGCCAAATGGTCAAAGTCAACATTCAAAGCATGAGTCACCTAGTGACTAAGCATGCATAGGTCATGGATGATGTCATTCAAGGGCAAATTGGTAAATTGGTCCAAGGGCATTTTGGAAAAGGAAAAATTCAGCCAAGGCCTATAAATACCCATGGGATCCAAAATTTTTGGGGAGAAAAAGAAGAACCTTGTCAAAACTCTGTCCAATTACACACCCAGCTATTATCTTGTTAAACCACAAACCCAAAAACTTTCCTACATAAACCCTAACCAAGATTTCTCAGAGATTCCCTAACCTTACCCCACCAAATCCTCTTAAGTTCTTAACGAAAGCTTGGAGAAGCCTAAATTAGAACCGGAGCTTAGGAAACGTCATAGCAAGGCAAGAGTCTGTAGAGAGTACCAGAACCATAGTAGGACTTGAACAAGTGGGTAAACTGACTTAACCGCTATCTATGTGGTTCTAAGATGTCTGATGGTGTTTGTAACATGTTTTGTGTTAGATTATGTTAGGTTTGATTGCTTGTTAATATTCTTGATGGACTACCAATGATTATGCTTGAATATGGAACCTATGCATGCTTTGTGATTCATGAAATAATTGTTAGAGATATGTTAGATTTATGTTTGATAAGTGTTGTGGAATATGAAATTATGTCTCTTATATTGTTGGAAATGGATGATAAATGTTGGAAGAAATGTTTTTAAGATTGGATATGAGAAACCTTGCAGAACATGGAAATTGCAGGAATTAGGAGCTGAAATTCGTCAGGTGGCGCTGAGCGGCCTAAGGCTTGCGCTGAGCGACTTGTGCTGGGCGCTGAGTGTTAAGTGTCATATTTTGCTATTTTCATAAGGTAAAATGTAACCTATCTGCTTTGTTTTCTAACCAATTTTCCCACTTTTGTAGGAATTTAGCATAAGTTTAAAGATGGATACAAATATTATAAAAGAATGCATTTCAAAGAAAAATCCCACAAAATGAAAGCAAGGAGCAAGAGAGTGGAGAAACGGAGAAAAAAACTAAAAAAGCAAAAAGGCTCAGACAGCTCAGCGGTCCACCACAGCCGCTCAGTGGTACCTTACTTCAGAGTGAAGTAACTTAAGCGTGAAGCAAGCCTCTGTAAGACAATCTGCAACCTCTGCAGCCGCCCTGACACCACTCTCAGCGGTTCTGACAAGATAATGTCAGGTTTGCATGTCAGAACTAACATAACTTCAAGGCGAAGCAACTTTCACTGAGCTAAACCGCTCAACGGTGCCCTGAGGCCGCTCAGCGGCCCCTGAGGATTTTGCCTATAAATAGAACCCTCACTCAGCACTCAAAACAGATCACTTCACATCCATTTCTCATTCAATTCTGATCCAAAATATAGAGTAGCCTAGCAACAAAGAGGAGGTTAGAGAATTAGCCAGGAGTGATAAAGGAGCATGACGGTCCTTGTCATGACGACGTGAGAACATGTCATGGTGAGTGTAACATCCCGCTCTTTTTTTTCGGAAGAATTTCGTCGCATAACTGCTCATAGAACCTTGGGTAAGAGTAAATGTGTGGAAGTCTGTAGGAATTATTCTGTTTGGTTTTGGCCAAGTTGGATGACACTCAAATGATTCCTACTGACCCTCATAATCGAATGATGAGATTAAACTGACTGTTAAACGGAGTTCTGCGGAGTTTCGGACGATTCCGCAGACACTAAAACGACTTCTTTTAGCCTGTAGAATTGAGCAGAGAGCCCTAAGTCTCTGGAAACCCAACCGGTACCAGGGAAAGGTTTTAAACACCTTAGGATAGTCCCACGATCCCATTGGGACGGTCGGAAGTAACGAAACCGCGAGCAGAACAGCGGTCTACGATCACCAGGGCTCGATGACGTGTTAAAGGTATCTGTGAAAAATACTCCTAGAAAAATTCACAAATGCCTTAAAGCATTGATATTCCCATGACCGGGAAATTAGAGGATCGCGACGGTAGAAACGGAATATTTTTCGGACAACCATGCGCGACGCACCGACACTGCGAGCGATAAAACACGAGCGAAACGGAACCGGGAGAAAGTGAAATTTTGGGCAGCCCACATGAGAATTCAGATTTCAAGGAAAATAATTAAAAATCCTAATTACTATTCATGATGTGACATTTGGATTATCATCCAAATTAATTAATTTTTAAAGAAATTAAAAAGGGCATTTTGGTAATTATGCTTAGGGGCAAAAACGCAATTATGGGAGGCAGAATTTTGCCTATAAATACCCAGCCATAATCAGAAAAAAAAAGGGAAAAATTCCAATCCTAGGGGAAACTCTGTCCGTGTGCTCCGTGATTACGCTGCAGAAACTTCACCGGAAAGCTTGGATTGCGCCCGAAGCTTGGAGAACGACTCTCCTACCCCTTCCATCATCATCGAACAGCCCTTCACGAAGTGGGTAACTCTAGTTTACTCACTTCTTTGGTGGTTGTATGTGCCTATGTGTGTGTGTGTGTGTTTCTATGCATGTATGTGTATGTATATTAGATGCTTGGTTAGGACTTTAGGGAGATGATTCTGAAGGGTTCTGTGACCTGGATTAGATAGGTTTTGATGGTTAGAATATGTGTGAAAACCTCAAGGAGTAACCATGAGCAAAGGAGAAGAAAAATGAAAGAAAATAAAGAATTCGATTTTCAGATTCGCCAGTGACCGTTGAGCGGCTCTTGGTACCGCTGAGCGGAGTGTACCGCTGACCGGTCCTAATGCACCGCTGAGCGCTCAGGCTCAAACCGCTGAGCGACCCTAGGGTACCGTTGAGCGGTCTGAGACCTGAATTTGTCATGGATACTGTTTTGAGGCACATAGTCTAACAATCAATGATTTAACTGTAATTGGTAGTTGATGTAAGTGCAGTATGTGAAATAATCCGTTAGCATTTCATGCATCATGATAAGATGATTCTGAGAGGACTAGAAGTAATTCTGCAATAAGTAAAGATTATGAATTGAACCATAGGGAACAAGTCATATCATGCTGCAGGTACTGAAAAGAGAAACAAATGATGAAATGCTGTATAGAAAGAAATGTTGAAAATGCTGTATGAAAAAAAAATGCTAAAACATTCTGAGAAAGGCCGTGATCACGAAAGCCAAAAACACGATCCCACTTCAGTAGGTCAGAGGGGCATACTGAAGGTCGAAGCCCGCCACAGGTGGTGTCGATATGGCATACTTGGAGGTGTGTGGTTGTCACGCCTAGCAGGGTCGAAAGAGGGCAATGCTAGGTGGGGGTACAATATCCGCCCACTGCCGAGGGGTCGAGAGAGGACACACGTTAGGTAGAAGCCCACCGCAGGAAGGTCGAAAGAGGGCCTACCTGGGGGTGCGAGGTTATTCTGTCATAGTACTGTCAAAAGAGGGCACTACTATGGTAGGAATAACATATATTCCCAAACCATGTTCAATCTGATATGCATGAATGTATGAAATGTATGTATCTGATATTCTGTAATTACCATCAAGAGGACGCTCGAGACGGCTATGTATGTACACGTAATGTTAATAAGCACGAGAACTGGTTGTTATATTCCAAGCACAATGGACTAAGGTATTCCCACCAGGTAGTAAACAACCTAGTGAACTTGCGTACGACTTAAGCGTATGCAGTTAGCTAGGGTGTTTCAATGAGCATCCATCACCTTGCGTCTTTGATTTCCTCTTGTAAAATGGGTTTACAATCCTCTTGTTGTTGGAATTTTGATAAATATTATAGCATGATTGTATCCATATAACTTTTGCATGAATGAATCTATCAATTTCTCTGATTTACATGAATTGGTTTTATGCTTAATGATTGCTCTAGTTTAGCTATCTAAATAGTGTTTTGGAGCTTGATATTTGTGAGTGAAAACTACATTATTAAGTTGGAATCAAATCAATGTTTAACTTAGCTAACCTAAGGTTGACTTTAAACTGGATTTTTGCGAGTGAGAACTACATCATTAAGGTTGGAACTAAATTAACTCATCTAATACTCCTAATTGCTAGAGATAGAGTTAAAATTATTAGTCATTTTAACATTTGAAGTAACGTCAGTTGCTTTGTTAGTTTGTGCAAGAGATTGACAAAATAGCAAAGGGATTGAGTGATCTTTTCATGTTTGAAAAAGGTGAACAAGATAAGAACTGGTGGCGAGAAATCAAAGAAGTGATAATTCATATACATTGAGTGAATGGATATATGAACTTATAATATGATTCAATTCCCAACAAGCTTCCTAATCTGCTTCTAATTTGTTGCCTATTTATCTTTTGTCTATTTACTTAGTTACAAGATCGCTCTACAATTCTATCACCATATTGTTTAATTAACAAACTCAAGACTGACTTTATTCAATTCCCTGTGGATACGACTATACCCGACTATACTGCAATTGAATCTCTTGNAAAACGACGAGAGTGTAAAAAGCTTTCAACATTGAGCAGCCTGGTTGAAATTCAGGGTCTCAAGTATGAAACTTAGTATTTTCATATTCGTGATCTCTGAGACTTCAGAGTACGCAAAGCGGCCTGAAACTCTATGTCATGAGACTTTCTTAAATAAAGCTTTTAGACCACTTGCAATCATCCATGGATCCACTAATTTTACTAAGTAAATTATCTGGCATGAAATATTGAGCTGTATTTTGTCATATATGAACTGCTGCCTTGAAATATTGAACTGTGCAATCAAAAGAAAGAAAAAAAATCCTAGGGCGTTATGTCACTAAGTCCCTAAATAATGATGATGATAAGTACACTTCTGGTAGCGTCTATAGGGCATG
This sequence comes from Nissolia schottii, assembly GCA_003254905.1. Classification (NCBI taxonomy): domain Eukaryota; kingdom Viridiplantae; phylum Streptophyta; class Magnoliopsida; order Fabales; family Fabaceae; genus Nissolia; species Nissolia schottii. Next base: position 248,742 of record QANU01031401.1, read on the forward strand.
CAGCTAGTGGAAAACTCCCCTGGTAGCGTCAATAGGGCATGCCAGCATGACAAATGTATATTTCCTACTCGCGTCGCTAGGGTAGGCTGAGGAAAACAAGTACAACTCTTGGACTATCACGTTCGAAGTAGAAGAACGGCGATAGATCCTCTCTCCATTTCGAAGCAGAAGAATGGTTACTCCTATCGTTGAGTGATGACTATTTCATGAGAAGTAAAACCATTCAGGTTAAGCGCTGTCTGATCCTCAACGATACTGAGTTAGAAAGCAGCTTGCAGTCGTATGGCCACCACTGCAAGGGGGCTGGACTTGAGTATATGAAATCTATGTGATATGTGATATATATGTGTACGAATGATATAAGTGGATGCAAGTAGAAGCTTATAATTAAAATGGGTACGGTTATAAGTGGATAGAAGCTGAAGCTTATAAGGAAAAGGGTTTTCAGAAAATGAGGATTTTGAGATAGTATTTGTAGTTATGTAAATTATGTGACAGTATGTGACCTAAGAGTTAGATTAGAGCACAGATAACATAGATAACAAAAGAATGAGTTCCCTCAATCACTTAGTAATATAGATAAAGCTACTCAGGCTTAGTATGGATATCAATAACTAGTAGGTATGTAGTATAACCGTGACACTTAGAAACCCCTGAGCGGCCTGGATCATAAATGAAAATAAGAGTTCCCCAGATCCCAAGGTTTCCCACTGAGAACTCAAAGTTCTCACCCCACTCATTTGTTGCGCCAGGGTTAGACTTTGAACAAGGAACAGGAACCCCAGTGGAGCATTACGAGGAAGAGGTGAACGAGGAGTAGGATAGCCAGTGCTAAGCTAGAAATGTTATGTTAGCCTTAGATAGTAGACTATATGTTTTGTACTATTGTATTATGTACTTGTATGTAACAACTATAATATTACATGTATAAGTGTTTGTGGATATATAGTATGGACAACTTGTTGGTATGTTGCTATGATTGTTGAATATGTGTAGCTAATATTAGTTAAGCAGGCTAAGTTACCGCTAGCAATATGTGTTATAATGTGAACAAGGCTCATAGTTTACACTATGATACGTACAAAGGAAATTTTAAATTGGTCCATATTTTTTGGGTAACTATATTTTGAAACTCATAAACGGGACCAAGTAATATCCCAACCAAAAAGAGATAACAACCTAGTCAGCAGTTTTGCGACTTAAGCATAAACTAGCTAGGTAGGGTGTTACACAGTGAATAATGTGTAACTACAGATAGCAACCTAAGAGGGGGTGAATTAGGTTTCACTTGATTTTTCTCGATTTTGGTTCTTTGTGAAAGGAAAGTGGTTTCAAACCCTAATTCTAAAACTTGAACTCAATAACCAGCAATAATCAAAAAGCTTAAGATTGATAATGTAGCAGAAAGATAAATTGTTGTAAGTAAAGTGTGTAGGGATAGAGAAAATCACACCGAAAGATTTATCCTGGTTCACCTTCAAACCATAGAAGGCTACGTCCAGTCCCCTGTTCTGATTCAGGGATTTTTTTCACTATGTAAACTTGTGTTGTGTACAACCTCACACCTTAGGCACTTACACCGACAACTACAAGAGAACAAACCCGTTCCCCTGGTTACACAATGCCCTCACCGAACACTACGGTGAATATCAGAACAAACTCACCGAACACTACGGTGATTAACCACACCGAACACTACGGTGTCACAATTGATTCACAATTGTTGAAGAAGTAATACAATGGCTTTGCCAATCCTAAATTCAGGGTTGGAAGTTTTCCTAAATAGACAACACTTATGATATGACAATTAAGGCTCATAATGGCCACCATGGAAGATGTGTTAGGGTTCGAGAGTAGGTGGAAGAAAGGGATTTAGGTATTAGAGTTTAGGGTTTATGCCCAACTTAATCCTTGAAAAATAAACTACAAACATAGTCTTTAAATGTCAACATAGTCCTTGAAATGTAAGAAGGACTACTTTAGGAAATAAACCAAGAGGGTTAATCCCATGGATAGGTTAATTTAAGGGACCTATTCACATATCAAAAAAATCCTAATCCTTACCTTTTGAACTCTTAATCAAAGTACAGAGGTGAAATGACTAAGATCTTGGTAAACCAAAAGATAGAATCCTTTTGTTGATGTCTCTGTTAGCCTCTGAAATGTCAAAAAAAGTCAATAAAATGATTAATGGGAACAACGTTTTGAAATTGCATAGCTTACCTTGGCTCTTACGTTTTTAGGGACTACTTAGGATATTGAAACATTTTTCAGTGACTAACTTGTACATTAACCCAAAATTTTATTTTTATAAGGATAATTTAAAAATTGTAAAATATTAGAAAGTAAAGAGGTAAATATACTTTTAAAATCTACGAGAAAAAGAGTGTAATTTTGGTCGTCCTCAAAATAGGTTGGAATAATTAGTCCTTATTATTATTATTATTAAAGTTCACTAAAAACTTATATACTTATTACTTAATAGAAAATAAATAAATTATATTAACCACCATCAAGATTAAGCAATATTACACGAACAGTATTAGCCACCCCTATACCTTATTATTTCTGAAATATAACACTAAACACTCCTACAAATTATACCGAGCATCTCTATAGATTTCTTCTATATGGGCAAAGGCTAACCTGGACCGGTCCAGTTTAGGACCATTTTGGTCTAGGTTTTTTTTAACAATAAAAAGTATTACAATTACTTATATATCCTTCTATCATTTCCTTCTTAAGATTGTTTTTCAACACAAGATTTGAATCCTCTTTTTCTTTCTCTTACCTTAGTCACCTTCGCTCCTCTACTAGCGATCATCGCCACCTGCTTCGTCCTCCCTGTGCGCACTGCTACCACCATCATCTTCTCATAATTCCTTTTTTTTCTTCCCTTTCTGTCTCACCCTTTCTTGCACCCTCGGATTGAGATACACAAAAATTTGTTGAAATACACAGATCAACGATCTTTGGCAGCAATGGACAAAATCACAGCGTCTCAAATTGACCTCTGAGACTCAAATCTACTTCAAATCTAGGGTTTTGCAGACCTTACAAGAGCATATTCGAGGTTTGCTCTGCAAATTTGCTTTAGATTTAAGCTTGGTGTTGTTGATGGTGATGGATGATGCATGTGAGTTCTATGAAGATACCATGAACTTTTTTTTTAAAGGAGAAGATGATAAAGAGTTTTCTTTTTGTTTATGCGATGTTTTTTTTTTCTTGAGAACCTATTGTTGTTGTTTTTGCTGAATCATTTGTTTGAAACTTTTAAACAACAATTTTGATTCTGGATTTGGGGGGTGTTAAAACATTAAAATGACATTCATAATTCCATGATACACATATAAGTATGAGAAAATTAATTTACACGTATGGTTTTCGTTGTCTGAAATCAGCATAGTACACACCAAGTTCACGTAATTTAAAAAAAGAAATTATTAAAACCTAAAATCAGCACCCAGGGTATCGATTTCAGGCATTGAATTTTTTTATTTTTTTTTTGATTGAGAGGAAAACTCTCAGACCTGAAATTAATAACAGGACAACCGATTTCAGGTAAAGTGACACCAGTACCTGAAAATCGATATTGATAGTGCCGATTTCAAGTAAAAAATAATGAAAAATTCGTACCAACCCAAAAAACCTCAGCTATAAATACCCCTTCAATTGTATAACTCAAACACACCTCCTCTTCTCTTCTCTATAAATACCCATTCAACTCTTCTTTCACACCTTCCCCTCTCTTCAGATATTTCTTCTTGTTTTATATTTTTTTTCTATAGTGTCCATATCCATTTTATATTTTTAAGAAAAAATATGAATAGGGAAGATATTGCCACTTTTATTTTTATAATGGTTCAGTGAAAAAAAATCTGATGTTAAAGGAGTTGAATTTGTTATAATGTGGCTTTCTATGTCGTTCTCTGATTTGCATTGTGCAATTTGTTCACATTTTAATGGGAGAGTAGAGACAATCAGATATAAGACTCCTGTGTCTTTTAGTAATGGAGTTGTTAAATATCGTCCTGTTACGATATCAAACAACCTCCAAGTGCAACACATGTTTTATTTATATAAGACTTATAAGGAAAGTCTCAATGGCATTGAATTGTTTGTCAACTTTGAGGAAGTTGTTCCTAATATTGATAATGAATGTGGTCCAAGTTCAAATTCAGTGTACCAGGATAACGTTACACCAACATTTCTATCGGACAATGAGATGTTCGTTAACGTAGATGACAATGTCAGTTGGAGTGAGCATGAAAGTGATATGTCTAAAGACGGTGGAACTGACGATGATTCAGGTACTATTAAGTATTAATTTTTTACGATAATAATCATTTTAAAGTTAACAGAGATGGAAAAGTATGCTTCACACTTGCCTTGTGAAGAGGATCTTGTGTATCAGGAAAAAAAAACTATGTTGATTAATGAGGGATCTAGTTATTAAAATTAAATAGTTGTTTTTATTTAATTATCCACATAATCTTAATAGGGCTTTATTTAATGTGCTCACCACTAGAAAATAGCATATTACTGTCAGCCAATTACCGTCGAAAAACCACCTAACAGTATTACCGTCAGAAAAACAAAAAAAATCCGACGATAAATGCAATTAAGACAAACCAGGTTAATTTTGGTTGCGATTAGTGTCAGAAAGAAATACCCGACAATAAAATTGACGGTAATAATTGGCGCCAATTGGTGCTTCATTAAACGAATGGATTACCGTCAAATATTTCTGACGGTAAAAAGGTCCAAATATCAAGAGGTACCTTTCCCTATGCGATGTGACATTGAACCAGTTACCGTCAGAAAAATTTGATGGTAATAATTGGCGGCTCATTATACGAATGGCTTACCGTTGAAAATATCCGACGGTAAAAGGGTCCAAATATCAAGAGGCACATTTCCCTATCCAATGTGATATTAAACTAGTTACCATCGAAAAAAACCAACGATAACAACCTCAAACTTTTCTACACATTTTCCCGTGTCTGAGTTTTCCCGTACGCACGTTTTTTGGTGGTGGATGTAATTACCGTCAGTTTTGTCTGATAGTAATGTCAGATTAATATGACGGTAATAACTATAAATATAGACGTCCTCCGGCTCTCCCTCCCTTACTTCCACTTTACACCCTCCTCCTCTACGTCCTCTCGCGATCCTCCTTCGGTTGTTTCACGGTGCCACCGCCACTACCACTACCACCACTATTGGATGTTGGCGCAGTTGGCTATTTCAAAGGATAGGGCAAAGAAGTTTGAAACGGATGTTGGCAGGGCCAGGGCTACAACTAAGTAGAAATCATCCAAGGCTACTGAGATGAAGAAGGAGTATAATGCCTGGCTGAAGTTGTCGAAGGAGGCGGTGGATACGGCCTTTGAGTCAGTGATGGGTCAAGTTAAGCATCTTGTTCTAAAGTTTGATTGGGGTGTGGTTTCTCTTGACAAGTATTACGACCCCCCCGAGACACGGTTAAGTGTCAACTTTGGGAGTAATAATGACAAAGTCCTAGATGGTGGGTGGTTAGGTGTTAGCTTGGGGGAGTAATAATGACAAAACCCTGGTTAGGTGTCAGCTTGGGGAGTAATAATGACTAGTATTAGAGAAAATTATCAGCCTCCATAATCAATTTTTGGCAAAATGCCATGTATTTTATTTATTAATAAGTTACTTTTATTGATATTATTACATTATAAGTTATTACATTATAACATAAGTTATATCTTGAAAAAGTAAGCATGTTTAGGATGTGTTTGGTACATTATCTCTAAGATTACCAGCTAATTTGGATTACCTTTTAGAAATATTATCACTTGTTATATTACTAGTAATGTTACATTGTACCATTAATGCTTTTAATATATTTATTAACTTCTAAATTTTTAAATATCTGCAAAGATACACTCCCTATTCTATCACATCATAACATAGATATATTCTCTACCTAATTTGCTACGGTAAACTCATCATGACATTATTGTGATGTGATAAGACTTAAACTACATTCAAATTTCAAAAAAAAATATTTTTTCCCTCATGTAAACCTGCAAAATTTTTGAAATTGAATCGACCCAGAATCGAAAATCATAGCCCAAAATCACGGTGATCAAAAACCCCTCAGTCACACCCGATGGTAATTGGCCGACAGTAATATGCTATTTTCTAGTAGTGACTTTTATGTAATAGCTAGTACTTTTATATTGGTTTAAGGTTTAGGGTTTAAGATTTAATGATTTAATTTTGTTTTATCATCATTTGTTATCGTCGGATAAATGTGACGATAAACTTAAACCCTAAACACTAATTTAACTCGCGCGAGATGTTCTATGTCTCACGCGAGATGCGTTACCGTCGAACATATCTGACGAAAAAGAAAATAAAGAGACAATCTTATTGAAGCAATTACCATCGAATTATTCCGACAGTAAATTGTCTAAAATTATGAAAGGGCCCGCGTACTACTACTACTAAGGAGCACTAATGCTAAGAATTCCTAATACCCTACGTGGAAGTGCTACTTCCTTACGAACAAAAATGGAAGTAGAGCAAAGAGAATATTCGCACTTAAAGCACAACTTTTAGAGCTCTCTGAATGAACTAACAAGTAAAAACATGTAAGAGAAAATTCTATTTATAGTAAAAACTAACTTGCCCCTCAAGTCACATGACTAAACTGCTATAACGCCTACTAAACGTTGCTAAGTCCAACCCACACTAAACTACAATAGCATTCAATTCCCCCCATCTTTTTGAAAAACCATGGTTGTTACACTAGTGGGGGTGATAGGAGGTGAGGGTTGGGGTGTGAGGGAGAAAGGAGATTGGTTGTGTGAAATGAAGGTGTGGTCGTTGTGGTGGTGCTTGTAAAGGTAAGAATAGGGGTATGAAGGAGATAGAGGCATTGAGTTGGAGGTGAAGTGTTGGGTATTGGTGCAATAGCACAACTAGTGGTGCAAGGGTTGAGTGATGGTGGTGGGGGAGGAAAAAGAAAGGAGATGGAGATGTCCAAATTGGTCTTTGAAGAAATTCTCGCTATCCAACTAGGTCTCTATGCTCAAAACGACACCATATTGGTTATGCCCAAAACAACATCGTTTTATGTTTTAGGATGATTGACTAGAAGAGAAGAGAAAGAACAAGTCAATGTTAATTGTCCCACTACTCTCCAGCACAAAATAAATGGAAAGAGGACTAATGTTGGTCCCAAAAAAAAAAAAAATCAAGAATTAATTTGACACTTATATTTAGAGATCAAGTTGATACTTAAACCAATTTCAAGGACCATGTTAACACTGCACCCTTATATAAAACATCATTTGACCAAAGCAAGAGAGAAAATAAGAAAATAAGTAAAAAAAAAAAATGGCCATATGACATGTTTCCTTAAACCACATCCTACTTTTGGCGCAAGTTCAATTTTCAAGGTTATAAAAAGTCGAATAATGCAGGGTCTCGGCATCTGACATCCGACAAAACTAAAAACCAGTAGAACAGATTAGAACAGCCAATACTCTGTAGGGTACAACAGAACAAGGACTAAGAATATAAAACATTTAACTACTCTAATAAATGGTACAAGGAACGTGACCAATTTTTTCACCAATTTAGCAAGAATCAGCGTTTCCTTCCGCCGTAATGAAACGGTAGTAGTATTAGCCAACATTCCCGTGAGGAAATTATGATATCAATTTGCAGGAGCCTAAAAGTCCAAAATTCCAAATCCAAAGGCAAAAAATATGTGGACGGTGGCTAGGACTTCATTTACGACTCCTGGCTTCCTCTTTTTCCTTCTCTCGTTTCTTGTAAAGCCTCCCAAGAACGCGCCTTGCTTCACAATCTGGAAAATTTGTCAAATCATAGTAATGTGGGGCTATATCAACTAGCCTGCCAGATAACAATCGATCAGAGTTAATTAAGCACATTTCAATAATATCAAACAAAAGACAAGCACAAGGTTCACAATAATATAAATATATATATATATATATATANTTTACAAGGGTATCAATACCTCCTTATATTTCAAGAGTCATAATTTATTTTCAGGTTTAAAATAATAAGTATTTAGAGTTAATAGGTTGATTCTTAACCATAAATAATCATAAGATATCAATACCCTTAAACTTGAAAAGGTACCAAAGTAATCCCCTGTGTGTGCGCGCGCGCGCGCACGCGCGAGAGAGAGAGAGAGAGACACAATCCAACTTCGAACTCTTCTCCCAGAGATAAGATCAAAGAGTAGAATTCAGAATGACAAATTGCATGTCTCTTTATGATTCATCATATTCAAAAGGCTTTTCATTGTTGACAGCAACATTCTTTCACTTGAGAGAATAAATGATTCTGTAATTTAATGAAAGTTCCCCTTAAAATATCATATTAGCTCAAAAGCATTTAAAATTTTATCGGCTCAAGGTTAATAAACTCAATCTTTGCAAGGAAAACAATGTAGATACTACATCAATAATTCACACGCAAATGAAAATTCTTACCATTCCCCACGTATGTCTGTCACAGTACGAATAAAATTCCGACTCGTAAGAACAAATTCATTATATATGACCCAATCAGGTTTGTGGTCCAGGCAATTTGATGGGTGCAAGTGAACCACCTACAACCAAAACAGATTAAGTAATTAAGTAATAAATACAATCTTTTAGCGAGTACACTCTAGTTATTTTGGTAATACAAAATGATATAAACAAGAAGCAGGTCTTCATCACAAACCTGGTTGTCTTTCACTGTCAAATAGTGTCCGGTCTTCTCCATATGAGCTACCTGCATGAAATAGCCTGCAAGCATAGCCTTTCTTATGTTGACGTAGTAGTCTCGACTATTGAAGTCAGTGCTGCATAACTTCAGGTTAAACCTTGCCATGATACGGACTAGCTGTTGTCTAACATTATCAGCTGATTTCAGCGCCCTATTATTAACGAAATTATCATAGCACCAAGAAGGATCCTCATCTGAAAAGCCAATTAAGAAATTAATAAGCATGACATCAGAAAACATTTTACGTGCAAGAAATTGAGAATAAAACAATAAGCTGGCAGAAATTAAGCACTTACTATTTTGCTTATATGCATGGTATACATTCAAGAGCGTGAGATGATCACCATCGATGTGTCCAAACCTAGCTTTTGCTTCATCTGCAGCTTTTTGTGCCTCCCTAGGCCGGACAAAGCAATTGGGTACTAACGAAAGAAATTGATTATCACAGAGGAGGCCCACGGAAGGTTAGCAGATGCATAGAGGCGAGACCACACCATTTTCTTCATGAGAGAATACTGAGAAACTGCAACTATCTGCATCAGCACTTACTTAGAATCCTATGGTGCATGCCAACCGGGGGCATGGAACCCAGAGAAGACAGTTGCTGATGACTACCTAACAAGACACATGCTACTGACAGCTTTCATGTGCAACCAAGCACACATGCAAGCGATCAAAAATCCCCCATCATATGCACAATATTGCCTCTGTGCATAATCACAAAAGCTGGGCATCCATTTCACAGTGGAGCCAAGCACAACCACATTCCCTTCACATTATGGAGGGACTCTAGACAGACACTAAAGTAATTAAATAGAAAGCAATACCTGATAGCATGGCAGAAATTGAAAGGATCTCATTTGAACAGTTGAATTCCGGACTGACAACAAGCATCTTTGACATCTGAGGGTCCAAGGGAAATTCACTCATAATCTCACCCAGCTTTGTTAAGTTACCATCATCATCCAGCGCACCCAAGTAATTCAACACTTCCAAGGCGCGCATTAAGGTCTCAGGGGCAGGAGGGTCCATGAAATCAAAATGCACTAAATCATCTATACCCAGTTTCTTCAAGATAAGAACTGTGTTGGCCAAATTTGATCTCAAAATTTCAGGGTACGTCTGCGGCTGAAGATCATTATTGAAACTTCTCTCAGTATAAAGTCTAAAACATTTCCCTGGTTGAGTTCTTCCAGCACGCCCAGATCTCTGGTGTGCACTAGCCTTTGATATTGGAGACACTAACAAAGACTCAACACGAATGCGAGGGTTATAAACCTTCTGCTTAGCAAACCCAGGGTCAATGACATAGACTATACCATCAATCGTAAGTGAAGTTTCTGCTATGTTCGTTGATACCACAATCTTCCTTCCAGGAGGGCCACCCTCTTTAACAGGAGGAGGTGCTGGCTCAAAAATCTTCTGCTGCATTGCTGGTGGAAGAGTAGAATATAGGGGTACCACTTTCACAGGACCCACCTGGTCACCCAAATTTGAAACTTCTTTCAATATTTTGCGACATGCATCTTCTATCTCTTCCTCTCCAGTAAGAAAAACAAGTATATCCCCAGGAGGTTCACACGTGTGTATCTGCACCACCGTCCTAATAGCAGCTTCCAAGTAATCCCGTTCAGGTTCCTGAGTATAGAAAATTTCCACTGGATGTAGCCTTCCAGGAACTTTCATAAGAGGAGCGCCACTAAAATATCCCTGAAACTTTTCAGCTTCAAGCGTAGCACTCATCACAACCAACTTCAAGTCAGGTCTATTTCTAAGCACTTCCTTAAGGAGGCCAAATAGCACATCTGTCGACAAAGTCCTTTCATGTGCCTCATCAAGAATAATTACTTTGTATCGTTCCAAAAGTGGATCTGCCATTGCTTCTCTCAAAAGCATACCATCCGTGAGATACCTGCGGGGGCAACAAAGGCATTCCATTTTGAGACACAGCATAACAAAAATAGCAGCATGGTTGCGATAGCCATATTCATATAAAAAAGTACATATCAAGCACTAGAGTAATTACAGAACATAATTTCAGGTTAGAAGAAAAGTAGAAAACATACTTCAAAACTGTCCTCGCACTACTGCAATCTTCAAATCTGATGCTGTAACCAACCTCTTCTCCAATAGTCACATCCATCTCTTCAGCCACACGCCGAGAGACAGACATTGCAGCCACTCTACGTGGCTGAGTGCAAGCAATCATCATCTTTCTGCGTTTATCAGGGGTTTCTAAATCGACAGCCTCCAAAACAAACTGAGGGATCTGCCACCCAAAACACAAATAAAACGACAAACTCAGATAACCAAAATTATATGATAGTACATTTAGCAAGGAAAATGGCAAGACCAAAAGTTTTGCAAGAATCCTATGCACCCAAATGATGTGGCAAAATATTGGGTGGACACATCATCTTTTATTTTTTAAACCCGTTCTCACATTTGTCCTTCCACTCAAAATTTGTCACACGTGTCTGGCACTGGCAGTGATTTTTTCCAACAAACTATTCTGGCAGTGTGGCATCACGCATTTAGTAATTGCTCCCAGTCAATTTTCTTTCAGTTTAATGCTTTAAACCTTCCACCCAATTTGGCGGCAAAACAATTTGGGCCTGCAATTACTTCTAGTGACCTTAAAAAACCCTAACGAATATTATTTAAATTTTGTCCCTAAGTTTTGAACAAGTAATGACTACACAGTAATGCTTAAATTTAAAGCAAGGCGCTAAAACATAATTCTAATGTTAATCTTAAACTAACCACATACATTGCATCACCAAAAAAAAAAACAACCTACATACATTAGGCAACGATTTTTTATTTTTTATTTTTTTATTTTTTAATTTCTACAACTACAACCTACAGAAATAAACTTCAATTCAAAAATCAAGCAGCATCCGGGATTCCGGCAAGGCACCACCAGTTCAAGGAAGAGTAACCAGCTGACTAACCTGGGTGGTTTTGCCGCTACCAGTTTCACCGACGAGAATGAGGGTCTGGCTTCCCCTCAAAGCCTGCAAGAACTCCTCTTTCTGGTGCCAAACGGGGAGCGTCTTCCTCTTCTCCAAGATCTCATAGTACCGCTGCGAGTAAGGCCTCCCGTTCCACCTGTTGACGAGGCCGTTGCCGCTGCCGCCGACGGCGTTGACCGCGCCACCGTTAGGCTTGGCCATCTTAATGGCGGTGTCGTCCACCACATCAAACAGGCTCACCTTCCTCTTCCTCTCAGTACCCATCAAAACCCTAAATCCCCTCGAAAGCACAACACGGGAGTATGAAAAATACTAATATCCTTCCACAGGTTACGCGACTGTGTAATCAAATTGATAAATAATGAAGATTTGGAGCTGAATCAGAAGCCCCTCGAAAGGGGATCTTTATATGCATGATATTATGTTGGGCTTAGTCACAAAGATTTGTTTTAGGGCTACGGTTCACAAGGTAGGTAGGATAAGACCTCAGGCCCAGTCCGTTTCGGCGTGCAAAAGGCTTGATAGAATTATCTAATATTAAGAAATCATTTTTTTTATCATATATTTGGGTATAGGATAGGTATGGTGTTTACACTATATAGTACGGACACTCCATTCTTCCCAGAATCAAATAAATTTAGTGACATGACTATTTATAATTAGTTTATTGTGAAAAAAATGTTTTACATTTATGATACATAAAAACTAAATTACGTATACATAAGCATATTTATGTATCTTAAGTTTTAAAAATCTATTGTATCGCCATATTGGTAATAGATTGTATTAGTATCATGTTTTACCTTGGTGCTTCATCGGTTATACAGCTTTATCTATTTTTATCATACAATCATTGTATTAAGTCATTAGACCCAAGGAAGTCTGATTACATAGTATTATTTTTTGGGAAAACAACATTGACACCCGTTAAACTTTTATCTAGTTTCAAATAAGTTTCTCTAACTTTTAAATCTTTCAATCAGATCCTTAAATTTTTACCTAGTTGCATGCAGATACATCTAACTTTTAAATCTTCAAATTAGATCCTTAAACTATAACAATGATCACAATTAGTATTTCTATTCATTAGAGTTTAGGGTTTAGGGTTTAGAGTTTAAGGGATGCCAATATCTAAATAACAAATATCAAAGTTTAAGGGATGCCAATGCTATTTCCCCTTATTTTTCACCCAATTCCAAATTAACCGTATCTCTTCACATTATTCACATTCTTCTCCTTATTGCCTGTCTTGATCCTCACTACACCTATCACTGTAAACCTCCACTACAGCCTACCACTAACCCCCCGGCTGCCTACTACCCAGCGAGTTCTTTAGTGTTAATTTTTAATTTTTATTAGGTCATGCACATGTTAACTTTTGTGTTTTCATGTGGCTAGGAATAAGGAGAAACTATAACAAAGCGAGAGAAGGGAAAAGGAAGAAAAAGAGCAATTTTATGCCCCAGGGAGTGCTCAAGCCCTACCTGTGGCGCTGTAGTGGATAGAGAGCACGAAATTGGGACTCTTTCACGTGCCACACTCGCTCGAGCAGCCGTTGTTGAGAGACACAAAAAACAAGGTTTCTAAAACCTAAATCCACTCCTCCTCCCACTTTCTCTTCTTCTTCCTCACACTTCCTCACTCTTCTTTTATTAGATTTTCTCCTAATTTTATTGCAATTTAGTAGAATATATGTATAATAGTGCTAGTTTGTGCTTTCATTAGTTTATTCAATTCAAATCTGATCTTACATGTTGGCTTGAAACCAAATTGCATTTGTTTTATAATATCAAGATCAAGGCAAATAAACAGTGAGATATAGAAGGGGTAGAAACAAATATCAGAAAACATCATAAAAGACCGAAGGATTGGAAGCAAACTATGAAAGATAGGAAGTGCTAATTGTCACTTTTGGTTGCATGCAACAATTGTTTCGATGGGTTTAACTCTTTTGGCAATTGGCTTGGTTCAATTTAATCCACCATATTTCCCCAGATTAGTTTTGTGTTCATGTTTATAATTGTTGCATGTGAAATTGGATCTCTTTTTAAACTTTCAACAAAAGATAAAGCTTTTACTTATTCAAGAGATTTCTGTTGCTTTGAGTCTTAGTGTTATTTGGATTAGATTTTTAACCTTCAAATTAACTTGCTTTCCTTATTCCATGTGGAATTTCTAGTAAGTATGAATTTCACCGCTATTTCTTTCACTTTGTATTTTTTTTGGAGGTGAAAGTACTCTCTTTTAGCATGTCATCTTAAGTTCAAACCTTTTGGTGTTTCATATGGAATACTTTTAATTTTACTTTCTTTCTATAGTATCTTTGTCTTTCTTCATGGCTGAACTTGATGGTTCTCGGACAGCTTCCTCTCTATCTGTCTGAGTGAGCTAAATGGGGTAAGAACATAAAAGTGGTTAATAAAATATAGAACTTAGAAAAACAATACTCTCTTGGCTTCACTCTAATCATCGGTTCACCCTAACATGCTCATGGGAAGAAAACAAATTTGTACCTCAAGTTTGTGTTTTGCTGTTTGGTTTTTTGCTGATTGAAACTTGAACTATTTATTCGGTTCCCTTGTTCATTTCTTGGTAATAAGGTTTAGACCAAACATATAATTAATTAGTTTATCAAAGATGAGAGAGAGGTGGTTGAAATTAAGTATTTAATAAGGTGAAGTATTATGTTCATTATATACCTGATCACAATTTGTATGATGTTATTCTCTTTTTTTCTTGATCTTTTAACACTACATTTAAAATCAATATATTAGGATTAATAGCTTTGGTGGCTTTGTTCCTTTGAACATGCTCCCAGGATGCAAAAGAATTAGTACCTCAAGTTTTTGTTTTGTTGATTAGTTCTCTATTACTTGTATCCGGAATTGTTTCTTTGGTTCATTTGCTCATTGCTTGGTATAAGGTGCAGTCCAAACATATAATTAATCAGTTTGTCCAAGATGACAGAGAGGATGTTGAAATTAAGTGTTTAATAACTAATAAGAGTTTGTTAATTTTGAACCATTATATTAATGATTTTATTAATGATCTTCACTTCTAAATTTGATTTATTTGGTTGATTTATCGTCATGCCAATTGACTCTTTATGTGATGCTAGTTGTAGCATATCCCTTTGAGGATCAGGATGACCCCAAAAAATAGGGGGATGAAAATAATTCAGGTATTTTATCATCCCTTCAAATACTGATTTTCATGTTGTTTTTAATGTTGTTACTTAATTTTTTTTCCTTATCCTGATATCGTGTATGCCTTGTTTGTGGTGCATTTAGAAGTATAATGTAACAAAGCTTGCAAGGCCCACTTAATTGCCTAACTGTTGGTGGCAAATTAACCCTATATGCTACATGTCCCACTCTTTCTTCAATCTTGAAAGGCCCGAAGTATTTCCTACTCAGCTTTTGATTCTTTCTTAGCGCCACTGAGTGTTCTCTGTAAGGTTAGAGCTTGACTAACACTAACTCCCCTTCTTGCATTTGCACGTCTCTTCTTCTGACATCAGCTTGGTTTTTCATATGGTTTTGGGCCTTCTGTAAGTTTAGCTTAAGTTGCTGCAACAATTTGTCCCTTTCCAATAGCACATCCTGCAAATTTGCAGGGTCATTGTTTTGCCTTTCATACTTCACAAGCTTAGGTGGTTCCCTTCCCTATAGTGCTTGGAAGGGAGTCATGGCAATGCTGCTGTGATAACTTGTGTTGCACCAATACTCTGCCCATGGCAGGAGTTTGAACCATTTATTTGGTTGATGAAATGTGTAGCATCTCAAATACATCTCAACCGATTTGTTGAGATTTTCTGTTTGGCCATCCATTTGAGGATGGTAAGCTGAGCTTTTCTTCAATTTAGTTCCTTGTAACTGAAATAGTTTCTGCCAAAATTGGCTAATGAAGACCTTGTCTCTATCTGAAACTATTGAACTGGGCATGCCATGTAGCTTAACCACTTGGGATAAGAATACTTCAGCTACACTTGTGCTGGTGTATTCCCTTTTTATTGGAATAAAATGTGCAAATTTTGTCAACCTGTCAATAACAACAAGGATGACAGAATACCCATGGGACATAAGAAGGCCTGTGATGAAGTCCATAGAGATGTCTTCCCAAACTTGATTTGGGATTGGTAAGGGTTGTAGTAAGCCTGCTGGTAGTGAATTTTCAGTCTTTGCTTGCTGACAAATAGGACATTTAAGCACATACTCCTTGATTTCCTTATGCATCGTGTAACATCCTAATTTTTTCCTTTACATAGATTTCGCAAAATAAATAAATAAGAATAAATTAATAAGATTGAAAATTTTAATTATTAAATTTAATCCATGAAATATTAGTTAAAAATAGTAATTTTGTGATTTCACAAAGTCCTGTGAAGTTCAGATCTATTTCTGATCCGTATTAAGATTTAATTATGACTCAAGGGAGTCCGTAAAATACACTAATATGAAAATAAATTTAAGAATGCCTAAATAAAATTAAATAACTAATAAGGAAAAATTAGTGGGTCATAACGGTATGTTCAAAATATTTTTAGGACAGCTGGGTATAAACGATTAAAGATAAAACGCGATCAAACATGATCAAAATTGATCATATGGCCCTTGGCCATAATTAGAAGCCACGTACGTGCTTCCCCCACCATCAGTAAAGCAAAGGAAAAGTGTGTGTGTGTGTGTGTGTGTGTGTGTATATATATTACATTAGTAGTATGTAATAAGATATAATATTATAATAATATAATAATAATATAAATAATAAATATCTACTGAGGCGACATGATGCACAGCCTCAAATTCCCTGTATATACATATGTTATATATGCCTTCTAAAGCCATTCGCCTATGCCCCCTTAATTCATATTTTCATACTGTTAAATTTATTTCTGTTCCGTTCGTGCGCTCTGCGGTTACGCCGTTAGACTCAGGAAAAATAACACGATCGCCCCAAGGTTCGCGAGAGTCTTTTCTCGCAACTCTCAGAACGCTCAAAAAGTGGGTAAACCGTCCTAACCACTGTCTATGTGGTCTTAAGATGTTTGATGATGTTTGTAACATGTTTTGTGCTATATTATGTTAGGTTTAATTGCTTGATAATATTATTGATGATTATAAATGATTATGTTTGATTATGGAGACCCATGCATGGTTGATGGTTATCAAATACTTGTGAGAGCTATGTTGGATTTATGATGAAAAGTGTTTTTGAACATGAAATTAAGTCCTTTATGTTGATGGAAATTGATAGTAGATGTTAGAGGAAGTGTTTTTGGGATTAGATATGAGAAACCTTGTAGAACATGGAAGATTGCAAGAAATGAGGACTAAAATTCGTCAGGCGGCGTTGAGCGGCTGTGAGGGCGCTGAACGACTGTGAGGGCACTGAGCAGCCTTATGCGCTGAGTGGCCTAGGGTTTGCACTAAGCAGCCTGACTGAAAAGTCAGGATCTCACGGGTTGGAAATAAGGCTTTTTAGACTACTTGCAATCGTCCATGGATCCGCTAATCTTACTAAGAAATTCATCTGGCATGATTATGTTTATGTGATGTGTTAATATGTTAGGTTTCATAACATGATGATCCTGCTGATGAAGTACATGTGATTATGTTGTTTATGGAATAAATGTTTGGATATGCTAGGTTAGGTTTTAGCAAGTTAAAGTATGTTTCCTATGCTTATGAGAACATGATAATGGATGAATGAGATAAGATTATATATACGATGTTATGAGGTGTAGAATGATGTTTATGTTAAGAAAGAAATAATATTTGAAGATATTGAGCTACGGTTATGTAAAGAAAAGAAGGATAAAAACCCGTGAAAGAACTCTTGACCTAGAGAGTCAAAGCATATGACCACAGGAGAGTCGAGGTACTAAGACACCAGGCCACAGTAGAGTCTGAGTGTACGGGGTGTTCCCGACCACAGAAGAGTCAGGGATACCTTAGAGACGAGCCGAGTCCGAGGAGTTCTCTCAACCACAAAAGAGTCGGAGAGTCCCTTGGCCACAACAGAGTCCGGGGAGGTCCAGCCACAGTACAATTTGGAACGCTCTAAGGACGAGGTAAATCTCACAAAGTTTTATTAGGGTCCGATCACAGTAGAGTCGAGGCTCAAAGAGCAGCAAAGTCCGCAGAGTTCTCCAGACCACAGTAGAGTCTGAGAGCCCCTTGACCACAGAGGAGTCCGGGGAGTTTCAGCCACAGGAGAGTTTGAAACACTCTAAGGACAAGGAAAGGTCTTCCTAACCACAGTAGAGTTGGGATGATCATGATGAGGTACGGATTAGGGTCCCCGTCCACAGAAGAGTCTAGGAACTACTCCTATCCCTTATGCATAAAAATGAATATTATATATATGAAATGACAATGCCCGAGGTACAAGAGAAATGAAAGGATGTTTATGTGAAAATGAGAACTTGTTCCCTAGGAATTAGAACAGAGAATCGATGACATAGATAAGAAAAAGACTAGGTTCCCTCAATCACATAGTAACATAGGTAGCTGCTCAGGACTAGGTTGAATATTAATAACTAGTAGAGATGTAGTATAATTGTGACATCTAGAGACCCTTGAGCGGCGGAATCATAATTGAGAATAAAACGATCAGGGATGACTAAGGTTTTCCCACTGAGAACACAGAGTTCTCAAACCCGCCCCCTTATGGTTCTAAGTAAGCACGACAAGGACGTCAGCGCAGTACGTGGAAAAGCAACTTGAAGAAATTGAACGGAGGAATAGTATAACAGGGGTTTGACTAAAGATGTTACGATCAACCTTTAGTCAGTATGGTTTATGTCTTACACTACCGTGAGAAAGTACATGTATGTATTAGCTATGAGACTACCTATGTAAATGATTGTGAATATATGCCACGGACCACTTGTATACTTATTGTTTGATGTAGTTAGGTTAGAATAATTATCCGTTAAGTACAAAGTTTTAAAGTTTGCATTATAAACTCTATCTAACGCGCGGCTCATATCTTATATCATATATATATATATATATATATATATAACAAAAAAATTTAAAATGGTCCGTATTTGCCAAGTAAGAAATATTTTCAGAGTTAAAGTAGGGGCTAAAAGTAACCCTAACCAAAGCGAATAACAACCTAGTGAGCATTGTTTGTGATGTATGCGTAAACAGTTAGCTAGGTTGTTTCACATCGCTTGCGAATAGAATTGTAATGCCACTCTCGCTGTTGTTCTTGTAATTCCTGAGTGTCCACCCAGGATGGAGTCATGAAATTCCTTAAGAATCTCTTCTTTCAGCCTCGAATTTCTCGGAATTACAATTCTGCCTTTCCAAAATAGAATGGCCTGTTGCATTGAGAATAGCCCTTGACCACTCGGTTCTTCTTCTAGTTTTGTACACATTACTGAAACTTTAGCATCTTTTTTCAGGTCCTGTTTTAGCTCTTCTACCCAACTGTTGGTTGTTGTGGACCATGTTATATGGTAGGATCTTGAAAGAGCATCTGCTGGGATGTTGTCTCTACCTGGCTTGTATTGGATTATAAAGTCATACCCTATGAACTTGTACAGCCATGTTTGTTGTTCTGTCGTTTGCAAATTCTGGTCCATTAGGGACTTAAGGCTCTTTTGAGCTGTCTTGATTATGAATCTGTGGCCCAGTAAATAGTGCCTGAACTTGGCCAATGCTTTAGTGATAGCATATAGTTCTCTCACATAGGCTGACTTCCTTTGCATAGATGGGCAAAACTTCTTAGAAAAGTGGCAATTGGGTGATTCTCTTGACTTAGCACAACTCCTATTCCAGTGCCCGAAGCATCAGTTTCTAGGGTGAATTGTTTCTTGAAGTTTGGCGATGCAAACAATGGTGCTGAAGTGAGCGCTTGTTTCAGTTGTTGGAATGCTATTTCAGCTTTGTCATTCCAAAGGAAACTGTCTTTTTTTAATAAGTCAGTCAAGGCTGCTGCTATGGTGGCATACCCCTTCACAAATCTTCTATAGTATCCCGAGAGGCCTAGAAATCCCCTCTATTGCTTCAAGGTTGTAGGTGTAAGCCAATGCATTACAGCTTCCACCTTACCTTTGTCCATAGTTATGCCCTCTTTGGTTATGACATGTCCCAAATACTCTATCTCTTGTTTGCCAAAATCACACTTAGATAATTTTGCAAAAAGCTTCTGCTTAAGTAACAGCTGTAACACTGCTTGCACATGCTCCAGGTGTTGATGCCAAGTTGGACTATAATATGAGAATGTCATAAAAAAAAAACTAGGACAAACTTCCTTAGAAATTCTTGAAATACCTCATTCATTAGACTCTGGAATGTGGCAGGGGCATTAGAGAGGCCAAATGGCATGACTAGCCATTCATAATGGCCATGGTGTGTTCTAAATTATGTTTTGTGAGTGTCCTCTTACTGAATTCTGATTTGGTGATACCCTGCCCTCAAATCCAGCTTAGAAAAAAATGCAGCCCTGTGTAATTCATCAATCAACTCATCCACCATAGGAATAGGGAAATTGTCCTTAATGGTTATGGCATTAAGGGCCCTGTAGTCTGTACAGAATCGCCATGTTCCATCTTTCTTTCTTACCATAAGCACTGGTGATGAGAACGGACTCTTGCTAGGCTTTATAATCCTTTCCTTCAACATTTCCTGAACCATGTCCTCAATTTGTTGCTTTTGACTGTGAGGATACCTGTATGGTCGTACTTTGACTGGATTAGATCCCTCTTAGAGATTAATTGTGTGGTCATGTGCCCTTATAGGTGGTAAGCCATGAGGTATAGAAAAGACTTGCTTATGATTTTGTAATATGAGAGCTAACTCAGGGTCTATGTTATCAAGAATATCCACCCAATCATCCTTCTCTATAGTTGCCTCTTGCATTTATAGGGTAAATGCTTCAGCTATGGCCTTTACTTGCTGTAGTCTTCTGATTTGATGAAGATGTGTCAGTTTGGGTTGCTGATCTCTCTCACCCTGAATTTCAATTCTTTTCCCTTTCCACATAAACTGAATTCTTGGAATCTCATAGTTCACCACATGGTCGCCTAATTTAGCTAACCATGAAGTTCCAATTACAAGCTCAGCACCTGCTACTGCTAGTAGATAAACAGGTAGTTGTAATTGTTGTCCTTGGACTTGTAGCTCTAGTTTTTGCACAAAACCTTCTGATTCTAATGTTTGTCTGTTTCCCACCATTACCTTGCATTTTGGTCTTGGCTGCACTTATGCCTGAAGGAACTTAGCCAGTTTTGGTTGTAAAGAATTGTTTGAACCCCCACCATCAATGAAGACTTGTATAGGAGTGTCGTTAATATGCTTGTAAATCGAATGCCCTTGACCCCTCTATCACCATTCAGAGCATTCAGTGACAGTTGCTGATTTGATTCGGTGTTGTTATCCTCTTGTGGCTCTTGTATCTGTTGCTGATTGTGAGCTTCTAACAGGTCTAGTTCCTGTTCTTCTTCCACTTGCATAATCATCAAATGCTTATTGGGGCATTTGTGGCCAAAGCTGCATTTTTCATCACAAGTGAAGCAAAGGCCTGGCTCTCTTTTGAATCGCATTTCAGCTGGGCCCATCCTTTTGACTAGAGGTGTGTTAATCCTCCCTTTTCCAGGCAAATTTTCAGGGACTGGTAACAAGGGAGTTATGTTAATCCTTGAGGTCCCCCTATTTTGTTGATTAAATTGTGGATTCCAATTATGGTTTCTGGGTGTGATGGTTAGGATATCTAGCTCCCTACTTATATTTCTCCTCATACAAGCGAGCTAGTGAGATAGCCCTTATGACTGATTATGGGCATTGTGCTAGCACATCTCTTTTGATATCATCTCTTAAACCACTTATAAAGCAATCCATTAAAGCCTCAGGACTAATGCCATATACTCTATTAGCTAAGGACATAAATGAAGTATAATATGCATTAACTGAGGTCTTTTGCACTAGCTTAAACATATTACCTCTTGTGCCCTCGAATGGTGATGGGCCAAATTCCAATTCTATGGCTCGGGTCAATTCTTGCCAAGAATGGAAGGGGTAAGACCTTTGCTTCATTTGGTACCATTGAATTGCATCTTTTTCCATGTGTACCGATGCTATGGTAAGTCGTTCATCGTCCTTTGTATGACAGTAGTCGAAGAATTGATCGCTTTAAAAATCCAGTCAAGCACTCCAAAGCCATCAAATTTTCGAAATTTGACTTTCACATTCTACACTGAAAATGGCTGACGCTGGTAGCTTGTTTGTTCATGATGTGATGAGTTCTACCCGCCGTGGAGATCAGAGTTAGCCGTGTTGTTCAGATAAGTTTGGAGCGTTGTTTCGAGTACCATGATCCTAGCAATTTGCTGCTCACAAGCTTTGGCAGCCTCCTCTAGCAATTCCATTACTCTCTTCATGTCGGTTTTCTCCGGTGCCATGGCGGTGATGAAAGCACCAATTAATGTAACGAAGCTAAGTGGGTTCCCAACGAGCTCAATAGGCTACAAGTGAGTCTCAGGCCCAAGGACTAAACAACAATATAACAGTAACAAGGCAATTTGGAGAAAAATTCAGAACAGAGCAGCTACAATGGTCGAATAAGGAAAACAGAGTAATTCAATACGAGCACAGAGAATTATTCCTCTCGATCACCAACCCCCGTGGTGTAACATCCTGCTTTTTTCCTTAGTAAAGATTTCATAAATTAAATAGGAGGGACAAGCTCTCACATGAGTTTATAGGTTAAAATGTCTGTAGAAGAAATTCTGCTCGTTTTCTCAAAATTCTGCAGACACTAGAATAAACCCTTTTTATGGTCTGAGTATAACTGTGTGTCCAAAGTATCCGTAAAAGGTACGATTACAGACGAGAATTTACAAACACCTCAAATGAACCTAGATTATTACTTAGAAAAATTAGGAGATCACAAAGACGCAATCAAAATATTTTTAGAACAACCGTACGCGAAGTACCGAGACTGGAAAGATAAAATCGGATCAAAATTGATCTGGAAGAGACCTTTAATTCTCGGCCACACAAGTGGCCCAGACACAAGGCCATTGCACGGCCATAAGGAGGCCAAATGGCTTGGTCAAAAAGTCCAAGGGTGACTCATGGTGGTGAGTCACCATGTATGATGTCATGGATGACATAAGCGAGGGGTAAAATGGTAAATTGGTCCAAGAACATTTTGGAAAAGTGGAATTTCGGCCTTGGCCTATAAATACTCCAAGGAATCTGAAAATTTGGAGAAAAAATGAAAAATCTTGCCAAAACTCTGTCCGATCACACAATCAACTGTTATTCAATTAATCCGGAGACCTAGAGACCTCCTACACTAAACCTAGAAAAAGTTCTTCAATAACTCCCTAACCTTCACCCACAAACAGCACAAATAACCCCTGAAATTCTTAGAAGAAATCTATCCTAAGAAGAACTAGGAAGCACCATGGTTCGAGAAAAGGCCATAGGACACAGCAGAAACCATAGTCTGACGCAAAAACGTGGGTAAACCGACTTATCCACTGTCTATGTGTTTGTATGCTAGATAATATATGATGTTAGGATTCCTTTTACGTGACCTTGGTGTATATATATGTTGTTGATGATTGTCTGGATCTGCTAGTGCTGTCTGTGATTCTGTCAGAATTTAGGAAAGCCTAAGACGGAAATGGGTATGACACGATTTTGAAGGGATCTGTATGCTGAGATTTTTATCATGAAAAATTAATTTTATTTTTGGATTCTACACGAAAAATTGAGTGGGGATGTCAAGTTTTATGATTTTTGGAGTTCCCGATGAATTTCTTAGCAAATAGACAGAAAACGAGATTTTTAGGAAATAAGGGCAAAATGGGAAATTTGTGTTTTGGACTGAAAAACTGGGTTGGTTTTCAGAAAATATGAGTTTATAACTATCAAAAACCTTAGGGGCAAGTCTTGAGTCCATCGGGTGTATGAGAACAAAAATTCCAAAGAAAACAGGGCATTTATGAGGGCGAAATGATAATTTTGAGAAAAAGGACAAAACTGGAATTTTGTGTAGTGGGGTTCAGAATCTGGGTTTTTAGACATGAAAAATGATTAGGGCTACCAAAAACCTTGAGGTAAGGTCTTGGACCTCTCCGGTTTATAGTTGCTAATCTCTGACAGAAACCAGACGCTTGTTTTGTTAATTGTGGATTTACCTTTGTTTATGTTCATGAAGATGTTGAGCACGAAGATATGTTCTATATATGTGTTAAAAATGATGATATATGTTAGAAGAAACTCTCTTGAAATTGTATATGCGAAACCATGCAGAACATGGAAAATTGCAAGACCTAGACCTGAATTTCGTCAGGGTGGCGCTGAGCTGCCTGGCTGAAGATTCAGGGTTTCATAATTTAAAACCAAGCTTTCTAGCTCACTTGCAATTGTTCATGGATTCGCTAAATTGTGTAACGAAGTTCATATGACTTGTTTATGGTTTAGGTAATATTATATGATTATTGGTTATGAGTTATGTGGAATTATGTGTTAGAATTATAAAATAATGATATTTGAGATATATGATGTGATATATGATGAAGATGATGATATGAGCTATTGAATCGTAATTTCCATGTGTATGAATGCTTGAGATGATGAATTGTGCCTATTATATATGAACTGTGCCTATGATGATGATGATGACGAGAAAACCCCCTCTAACAGGGCCGAGGGTTAGGCTTTTGGGGAAGGTCTTAGTCCCAGTCGAGTCGTAGGTCTGACCCAACGTCATCCTTTTGATGATCACCTCGATAGTGGCTGGTGAGAATCCCATGGTCGAAAACCATTCAGGTTAAGCACTGCTTGGCCGCCACGATGCGGACTGTAAAGTGTGGTTATAGCGGTGTGGCCGCAGCTACAAGGGACGAGGATGGAACCGCTAATAAGGATTGCCTTATACCGTGAGAGGAAAAATAATTTTTAGAAAATGAGGATTTTTGATACAGTAGCGTGGTTATGTGAATTGTATGATAGTATATGAGTTAGGGACTAGATTAGCAGATAGATGACATAGATAATGAAGAATAAGTTCCCCGATCGCCTAGTAATCTAGATAAAGCTGTTCAGGCTTAGCTTGGATATTAATAACTAGTAGGACCATTGTATAACTGTGACACCTAGAGACCCCTGAGCGGCGGAATCATAATTGAGTATGAAACGAGTTACGACGATTAAGGTTTCCCACTGAGAACGCAGTGTTCTCATCCCCCACTCCTTTATGGTTCTAGGCGAGCACGACGAGGATGCAGAGGATGTCAGAGCAGTGCAAGCAATACAAGGACAAGTAATACTGAAGAAGATGGACAGAGGAATAGGGAAATCAAAGCTACGATAGAGATATTGCACTAGTCCTTAGTCAGTAGGCTATATGTTTGTACTACTATGTAACTGTACGTAACATCTATAATTTTACATGTGTAACTATTTGTGAATATATGGCATGGACCTTTGGTTGGTATGAATATTGAATGTACCTAATCAATATTAGTTAAGTATGCTACGTTATCACTCATAATATATGTTCTGTCAAGAACCAGGCTCATATTTTATACTATGATGCGTATAAAGCAAAGTTGAAATCGGTCCATATTTCTGGGTAATTGTATTTTTAAACTCATAAGCGGGACTAAGTACTATCCCAACCAAAAGAGATAACAACCTAGTCGGCAGGTTTGTGACTTAAGCGTGGACTAGCTAGCTAGAGTGTTTCACATGGCTTCCCCAACGAGCGCACCTGGTGGGGATAAAGGACCACGACGTGCGGTTGCGCTCCTAGCGTCGCGTGAATTCGCGTCACCCACTTGCAGAATGGGTAGGTCAGCAATGGCAGAAATGATGAGCAAAGAAGTATTAGAGAAGAAGAAGAGATGACTTACTACACTCATGCCCTTCCCTAAGAGGTAATCGTCTAAATATGAGCTACGCCTCCTCTCTCTCGTGCTCCTGCGCTGGCCCGGTTCCTGCGGATCCGTTGCCATGTGCCCATTCTCTCTAACTGTTTTCCCATTCTGAATTGCTTGATGTTGTTTGCTGGTCGTGGGTGCTGCTTCCGTTCCCACTTTGCCCTTGTTATTCTTTTGATTCCCCTATCTGCCCTTGCTATTTGTTGCATATAACTTTGTATTGTATTTTTTTTCGATTCTTGTGGACCAATATGTTAATGAATATAATAAATTCAAAAGGTGGATCCTTTTGCTTTTAAAAAAACGCAGAGACTACATTTTTTAAAAAGAATTATCCTTTTAAATCAATTGCATAAGTGAAATCAGTTAGATTTTTTCAATGCATATTGCAAATACCTATCAAGTTTTTTTGACATTTTTTTATATAGATAGAACCTATCCTATCAATTTTTTGTGACTCTTTGTAACTTTGTATCTTCATGAGCTGAATTGTGCTTATTTTAGAGTGAAGCCAAGAGAGTACTTTTGAGTCATTATTAAGAAAGAAACTATTTCTTCGAGTAGGGTGTATGAATATCTTTAGACTGCTACAAAAATAAATAAATGTAGTCAAGAAAGAATATCTTTCACCATTTAATGAATGAATTAACAAATGTACTATCTAGTAGATATAGTTGAAGCTTTAAGTTATAAAACTTAAATTAATTAATGGGGGAACATAAAAGGCTTAATAAGAGGTTGTCTGAGTTTAAAAAATGTGTATGACTGTATGCTTAATAAGAGTCTGAAACTAACCTTGACACAAATCACATGCAAACAAAAAGGGAATAAATTTGGTTTGAAAATTGTTACTTGCTTTTTAAATTTTGAAAAAAAACACAGGTTGGAATAGTTGGCTACAACAACTTTCCTGCCTATGTTGATTGACATGTAGCCGCCCTATGAAATCTTTTTAAGCCTATGAAATCTTATAAAATTGACTTGTTAACTAACAGGTGATAGGTGATAGGGGCTTCATGGTTGTCAGCCTTTTAGACTAACATGTGATAGGCCTATGAGCTATAAAACATTCCCCAATATGCCATGCTTTTTATATTTGCAGTGGACTTCAGCAGTGAAATGACATTAGCAGTGAAAGCAGAAGTGAAGCTTGTCAAGTTTGAGAGAAGAATAGATTAAAATAATAATTATAATTTTTTTTTGCAAGCATTGCAATTGACTTTAGTTTGGGTGGGGAAAAATTTCACTGGAAAACGACACGTGTTCTCTAGGGAATGAAATTTTGTGGGAAAATTAGTTGGACTATCCAACTTTTATGATATATATACATATATATATATATATATATATATATACATAATCCAAGCTATATTACGTCACACAGTGGGTATTGTCCACTGTGTCCTGTCTTCGCACGGGTAAAGGAAAAATACACACGTGTTGTGCATTTGGTGAGCAAAAAATTCATTAGGAGCCAACACGTGTCCAATGAACGGTGTTAGACTTCTCATCTTTTATTACATATAGAATATGATTTCCATTTAACTAATTGATAAATTTTAAGCTAATTGGTACGACGAAAAGGCCACAAATCATATGGTGTTTACTACAAATATCCTAGACCAAAAAAAGAGCACACCATGTTTTTGTAGTTTGACATGGACATCCATTTCCAAATTCCTAACTAGCTTTTGTTACATTTTGTTGTCACTTGTTGCTTCTCATCCAAAACCAGGCCCATTCAATTTGGGGTTGTTAAAAACCGATGGAGAATGCGACCGAGAGGTACGTGTGATGGTGATGCTTTAGTTGGCGGTTGAAGCATAAACAAATGCCTATCCATTTCCCAAAATAAAGGTGTTACAAAGGAATTGTTAATTCGTTGCTCCTATCATCATTATTGAAAGAACCCTAAATAACCATGTAATATGGGGATCTAATTTTAAAAATAAAAAAAAAAATTATATAACCAAATATAAATTAAGATATTATTGTGAATATTTTTATGATTACTTGATAATTTTCAAGTTAATACAATGATGAAATTCAATTTTTAGAATGTGAGGACATGATGCCCTTTAAGGACATAAAAAATTCAGCCTAAGTAATATCCCTTAGAG
Organism: Nissolia schottii; assembly: GCA_003254905.1. Lineage (NCBI taxonomy): Eukaryota > Viridiplantae > Streptophyta > Magnoliopsida > Fabales > Fabaceae > Nissolia > Nissolia schottii. Next base: position 276,530 of record QANU01031401.1, read on the forward strand.
TACAAAAGAAATGACCCGTATCACCCATATAACAAATACATACCAAAGACATATATCAAAGAATAATTGATACATTTGATAAGAAACGACGTTGTGCCTCACAAAAACCTAAGATTATTCTGGTCGCACAACCATACTTTGGTGGATGATTTGTGTATGTATTTCTGTAAGCCTCTGGAAAAGTTTAGAGCCATGCACCCTTCTTCGGGAGATGATTTATAGCATCGTACATATATTGCGGGGAGAATTGTTATCTAAAATAATTGAAGATACACGTTAACAAATGACTTTTAAGCCAAATAGTACCATATTTATAAATTCCACTCGTACTAAAATAATATTTTTCAACTCTGAGTGACATCCCATCCCATCCCATCCCATTATTAATTGTACATTTTGAGCACGCGACAGCCAGTGACATTAATTACAGAAGGGAAGGACTAGAGATAAAAATAAAATAAAATAAAAAAATTCAACTTGAGCAAGTGAATAAGAATCAACATTGCTCTGCACTACACAAGATACGAGTTAATTATACAAATGGTGAAAAATAAAACAATATATCAATGACAATCAATGGGGGTGGGGGGGGGGAAGGAAGGAGGAGCGAACTCCAGTTTCTCTCTCTCGTGGTCCACCACCTTATAGCGAGCTGAGACTGGAGAAGCAGCTAATAAAAATTAAGTGGGCACACCATCGCCCTTTCCTTTTCAGCTTCCGATTCGTCTTCTTCCCTGGCAACTATTTCCACAAACCGGCTGGGTCCTGATTGGAGAGAGCACTTATAACACTGGGATCTATTTACCGCACGTCCTTGTTGTGATCGAGACTAGTCCTTCGTTACCGGCCAAAATTAAGTACTTGTCCTTCCGCGTGAGTTTAGTGCACTCGAACCCCAGCGCGTCCCCAATCTGCGCCTGCACGCGATTAGCCGCCTCGAATGATCTCGAGTCGTCGCCGGCGTCACCATCTCGCGCGGAGGCCGCCGGCGCGGGCCGCAACAACTTGACGGTGTAAACGGGGGAAGGGTTCATGAGGAAGAACACGGGGTCCAGGCACTTGAGCCCCCCGGCGGTGGTGCCGTGGAACATGCTGACGCGGCTGTCGACGGCGACGGGCGCTACCTCGTCGCACATCTCGGAGAACAAAGGGCTGAACCTCAGTAGATAAGGCTCCCTGCACGTGGTCCCCTCGGGGCACACGACCAGGTCCCCTTGCCCCAGCAGCTGCCTCATCATCCCGGCGTCCCGGTCGCGGTTCCGCGTCAAACGCACCGTTTTGATCGGGGCCAGGATCTCCGACATCCTGCTCAGGCTGTACGTGACCGCGATCATGTTGCGCTGCAGCGTGAAGGAGATGTAGAGCGGGTCCAGCAGGGTCCGGTGGTTGCACACGTAGAGGCGGTTGTTCCCTCTCCTACTTCCGTCGCTTTCTTGGGGCGTTGAAGTGGTGAGACGTATCCCGGTCATGATTAGCAGGGGAGTTGAGACGCGGTAGGGAAGGGAGATGGCAAGTGAGATCCTAATAATTGCAAGGGCGACACCGTATGGGAGCCACATCAGCATAGCCAGGGACTCCATTGGGGTGGGTCTCAGTGCCAGTCTCCCGTCGTGGAAGATCAGTGGCCTTGGGTATCTGTCCCTTGCTAGCCTTTGCCAGCTTCTCTTGTCTGCTTCTGACACCGTGTACACTTCCTATTTATTGTCACAGCAAAAAAAAGCCCACACAAAATAAGATGCCGTCGGATCGGATGACATGCACGCACTCCAACGTATATAACACATGCGTTTTTCGAGTTTTCTACTTTTGACTTATTATCAGGTTAAACGGGGCTGGAATTTTACCCAGCCTTTGGGGTGACGTTAGCAAAACAAAAAAAAAAAAAAAAAAANAAAAAAAAAAAAAAAAAAAAAAAGATGGAATGCTCCCTCCCTCCTGTCCTCAATAATTATATTTAACAAAATTGTACGTTATTAATTCAATCAACATATTTAATTAAGCAATCGGATACATTACGTGAGATTAGTTTACCAAATGAGAGATACATTAGTTTAGGAAGACTAGATAGGTGGGCACGCAAGTTATAATTGGGAATGAAAAGAAGAAAAGACCATAGGCAATTGAATCGAAAGCGCACAAACCTTGCAATGAGAGAACAAATCGTGGTCGAGAATCTTGTTGAACTTTGTGATTCCAATCATATCGGAGCACCCTTTCCCTTCCCGGACTTGCTCCAAGGCATGCACGCTTTCCTTGTCCTCCATCAACCCAACGAAGTAACCGCGGAACACTTTCATCTCCCTCCCCACGACAAAATCAATCTCCAAATACTCCCTCAGGAAGCTTTCCACCATCACTCTGGGCATGTTAGTAACGCCCACCTTCTTCCCGCCCCTGTTGAGGACTTCGAACATTTCCGAACCAACGTCCTCCAAGAAGAACTTGGGCAGAACCGACCTCCCGACTCTGAAGCTGTCGGCTCTGATCCCAAAGAAGCATGCCATTACCATCATCTTCAGCCCCATCTCGTGCCCCGCGAGGCACGCGAAGGGGTAAAGAAAGATGAGGGCAATGGCTCTAATGGGCCCTCCTGCCTCGAAGGCCACGAGCATGAAGTACGGGAACAGGGAAGAGGACCTCAACAAGGCGTTCTCTACGTCGAAGACCAGAGTGTGGTCGTTGAGGTCTGAGCGGTGAAGCAGAGAGGGGAACTTCTGGTGCTTGAACTGTGTTGTTACGATTGCAAATGTATTGGTAAGGGTTCTGTGGAAGCCTATGAGGCTCTTGAGTTGCCTAAAGAGAAAACGGCACCAAAAGAAGAAGAGGGATTTGAAGAAAATCGCTCTGAACATTTTTAGGGAAACGACAATATTTGGTTTGGTTGGTTTGTTTTTTAGTGTATGCTGCTATTTTCCGGAGGGAAACGCACTTTCTATTTATGGAGCTATGGATGCATCAACGCCCACGTTTTCCCACCATAATTACGCCAGTGGCATCAACTGGTAGTTCGTTATGTGAGAGCTTAACATGGTTTGCCAACTATTTTTTCAATTAATTTTCTTGTTGACCAAATTCCCAGGCTCATATAGCTACATGAGAAGCCTTTTCTTACGTTTTGGATGGTACTGCAATAACCGATGGAGAATGTGACCGAGAGGTACGTGTGATGGTGATGCTTTAGTTGGCGGTTGAAGCATAAACAAATGCCTATCCATTTCCCAAAATAAAGGTGTTACAAAGGAATTCTTAATTCGTTGCTCCTATCATCATTATTGAAAGTTCCACCGCCTAACCACAATGAGCCTTGCTGCTTAGCTCATGTTTTTTTTTTTTTTTTGTCTTTTTCTTTTCACTTTTCTATTTTGTACGGACACATAACATAACATCACTCCTACTTTCGGGTATTAAATAAATTTTACGGTAATGCACTTGATTTCTTTTAAAATAATTATCATCGTAATTAAATATTAAACAATCATTTACACTAATTTTGCAGAAATTAAACTACTATGGTATCTACGTTGTTTTACTTTTCTAAAATAGAATTTTGTTTCTATGGGCAAGAGACTCTTGTTTTATGGTACGCACTCTGACAAAGACTATATGTAACGCTTTTGTATATTCGTAATGGGCGTCTACATGACTTGGTGATAGTCAACATGTCAACTGAATGAGCATTAAAATAGATTCATTGCACTTGCATTGCAATGCTTTAATGAATTTTCCTTCAAAGTCAAATCACATGATGGGTGAGTTAAAGCCTTAAGTGGTGGATCTTTTTTGCTTCGTTTGAAATCCCATGTAACAAATTTACTGCTTCAGTCACATTAAGACTGGCACAAACTCTTTTACCAAATCACTTAAATGTTGCAACAGATGCAACTTGGTCACATAGATCCGTCATTGATCTGCCACATCAAAGTTCTTATGTGGCTATGGTTGGTAAAACAAATATATATTCATTTCCTAGCTCAGGACTCAACATTGCAATTCAGAGATAATATAAACAACATAAGATGAGCCATATATATGAAGAATCTGTGGGTGGGTTCCATAACTTCCCTGCCATGATTCCTTTCACCATAATAGGAGCAAGTATATTATACTACAAACCACTTGATGAGTTAAAATAATGTGTCCTGTAAACTGTATCTCTGCCCAATTGGAGTACCCAAATGTTATTGTGGTCAAATAGTGTTTTATTATTCCCCTCAGCCTGCTCTATCCCCTGTTTCATCTGCCTGTGCAGTTGCGCATTTTAAGAGTGCAACATTTATTGGAATATTTATGTAGTTTAGTTAGCAACAAAAGTTGGTTCTTTTTTGTGGCAGCAAAATATTGTGGAAGAAAGGTGCATATAGCAGATATTCCAAAATTTTACCGTTGGCAAAAACTGGCCATTGGTTAGCTTTAATTAAGATTTCTCATAACAAAAAAAGATGGGTCCAACAAATATACAAGAAGATTTTTTCTCAGGTGCTTCATAGATATTTATCTCTTTCTATTAAATTTATTTATTTTTAATTATTTTTAAAATTAAATTCATAGAATTTTGTCATCATTTAATGTTTAATATGATCTTGACAAACTTTTTATTAGTCAAATCATTGAAATAATCAATTTTTAAGAAGTGTAAAAATTCAAAAGTCATTTGGTCGTATGCTACGTTTTTTCACAAATATTATATTAAAAAGTATTAATTTATCATATTATATCATATGACATATTAGTACACTACAATGGTGGTTTCTCTCATGCTTAACGTGGTATTTGTACTTACCAATGTCAACTAAATTTGTCCATTTTCATTAGTTCTTAAAACTAAATTCAGTGAATTTTGTCATCATTTCATATTCTTGACAAATTTTCCACCTTATGAAGACACCTTTGACTTCTCCATGACTATTATAATGAAAATTATTAATTTATCATATTAGATTATATTTAAAGATTGTTAAAAATGAACAAATTTAGTCCGGATAAGTAAATGGTGTACTCTTTGGTGCCCCTTAGGGCATCATGCCCTCTCATCCTAAAAATTGAATTTCAACCTTGTATTAACATAAAAATTATCAAATAATCATAATGATATTCAAACTAATATTATAATTTATATTTGGCTACATAGTTTTTTTAATTTTTATTTTCAAAAATTGAATTCCTATATTTGAATAAAAATGATCGAAAGAACCCTAAATAACCATGTAATATGGGGATCTATATTTAAAAATAAAAATTGAAAAAATTATGTAACCAAATATAAATTAAGATATTATTGTGAATATTTTTATGATTACTTGATATATAATTTTCAAGTAACTACAACGATGAAATTCAATTTTTAGAATGAGAGGACATGATGTCCTTCAAGGACATCAAAAAATCAGCCTAAGTAATATCCCTTAGAGTACAAAAGAAATGACCCGTATCACCCATATAACAAAGGCATACCAAAGACATATCAAAGAATAATCGATACATTTGATAAGAAACGACATTGTATCTCACAAAAACCCTGAGATTATTCTGGTTACATACGCGGGAACCATACTTTGGTGGATGATTTGTGTATGTATTTTTGTAAGCCTTTGGAAAAGTTTGGAGCCATGCACCCTTCTTCGAGAGATGATTTATAGCATTGTACATATATATTGCGGGGAGAATTGTTATCTAAAATAATTGAAGATACACATTAACAAATGATTTTTAAGCCAAATAGTACCATATTTATAAATTCCATTCGTACTAAAACAATATTTTTCAACTCTGAATCACATCCCATCCCATTATTAATTATACATTTTGAGCAGAGTAGCTGAATTCTGACGTGTTTACGCGGTAGCCAGTGACATTATTAACCACAAAAGGGAAGGACTAGAGATAAAATAAAATAGAAAAATTCAACATGAGCAAGTGAATAAGAATTAACATTGCTTTGTACTACACAAGATACGAGTTAATTGTACAAATGGTGAAAAATAAAACAATATATCAATGACAATAATCAATGGGGGTGGNCTTAGAGAAGCAGCTAATAAAAATCAAGGGGACACGTCATCATTCGTCTTTTTCCCTGGCATCTCTTTCAACTAACGGGCTGGGTCCTAATTGGACAGCACCTGATAACACTAAGATCTATTTACCGCACGTCCTCCTTGTGATCGAGACTAGTCCTTCATTACCGGCCAAAATTAAGTACTTGTCTTTCCGCGTGAGTTTAGTGCACGCGAACCCCAGCGCGTCCCCGATCTGCGTCTGCACGCGATTAGCCACCTCGAACCTCGAGTCGTCGCCGGCGTCGCCATCTCGCGAGGAGGCCGGCACGGGCCGCAACAACTTGACGGTGTAAACGGGGGAAGGGTTCATGAGGAAGAACACGGGGTCCAAGCACTTGAGCCCCCCGGCGGTGGTGCCGTGGAACATGCTGACGCGGGTGTCGACGGCGACGGGCGCTATCTCGTCGCACATCTCAGAGAACAGAGGGCTGAACCTCAGTAGATAAGGCTCCCTGCAAGTGGTCCCCTCGGGGCACACGACCAGGTCCCCTTGCCCCAGCAGCTGCCTCATCATCCCAGCGTCCTGGTCGCGGTTCCGCGTTAAACGCACCGTTTTGATCGGGGCCAGGATCTCTGACATCCTGCTCAAGCTGTACGTGACCGCAATCATGTTGCGCTGCAGCGCGAAGGAGATGTAGAGTGGGTCCAGCAGGGTCCGGTGGTTGCACACGTAGAGGCGGTTATCTCCTCTCCTTCCGTCGCTTTCTTGGGGCGTTGAAGTGGTGAGACGTAGCCCCGTCATTATTAGCAGGGGAGTTGAGACGTGGTAGGGAAGAGAGAGGGCAAGTGAGATCCTAATAATGGCGAGGGCGACACCGCATGGGAGCCACATCAACAAAGCTAGGGACTCCGTTGGGGTGGGCCTCAGTGCCAATCTCCCGTCGTGGAAGATCAGTGGCTTTGGGTATCTGTCCCTTGCTAGCCTTTGCCAGCTTCTCTTGTCTGCTTCTGACACCGTGTACACTTCCTATTTATTGTCACAGCAAAAAAGCCCACGCAAAATAAGATGCCAGTTGTGAGATCGGATGACATGCACTCAAACGTATATAACACATGCGCTTTTAGAGTTTTCTACGTTGACTTATTATCGGGTTAAATAGGGCTGGAATTTTGCCCTGCCTTTGGTGAGACATTAGCCAAAAAAAAATAAAAAAGAAAAAGGAATACTCCCTCCCTCCTGTCCTCAATAATTATATTTTAACAAAATTGTACAATCTTAATTCAATCAACATATTTAATTTGAGTCTTGCTACACGCACACAAAAAATATACACCATACATGTAACTTATATTTATATATATGAAGTTTGTGTTTTAATGTCTGTAATGTTTGTGCACTTAATTAAGTATGATTGAGAATATCATCTATAAGTTTGTGATGTTTGTGCACTGATCATCGGAATAAAGTTTGTGCATTATTAACGATGTATGTATGAGTGTATAAAATTGGGCGTACGTGTAACATTTTTGTTTAATTAAGCAATTGATTGGGTTAGATTAGTCTACCAAATGAGAGATACATTAGTTTAGGAAGACTAGATAGGACAACATACCAATTTTGATCAGGTAACTACTGTTATGGTGGGCATGCAACTTACAATTGGGAATAAAAAGAAGAAAAGACCGTAGGCAATTGAATTGAAAGCACACAAACCTTGCAATGAGAGAACAGATCGTGGTCGAGAATCTTGTTGAACTTTGTGATTCCAATCATCTCGGAGGACCCTTTCCCTTCCTGGACTTGCTCCAAAGCATGCACGCTTTCCTTGTCCTCCATCAACCCAACGAAGTAGCCACGGAACACTTTCATCTCCCTCCCCACAACAAAATCAATCTCCAAATACTCCCTCAGGAAGCTTTCCGCCATCACTCTGGGCATGTTAGTAACGGCCACTTTCTTCCCGCCCCTGTTGAGAACCTCGAACATTTCCGAACCAACGTCCTCCAAGAAGAACTTGGGCAGAACCGACCTCCCGACTCGGAAGCTCTCGGCTCTGATCCCGAAGAAGCATGCCATTACCATCATCTTCAGCCCCATCTCGTGCCCCGCGAGGCACGCGAAGGGGTAAAGAAAGATGAGGGCAATGGCTCTAATGGGCCCTCCTGCCTCGAAGGCCACGAGCATGAAGTACGGGAACAGGGAAGAGGACCTCAACAAGGCGTTCTCTACGTCGAAGACCAGAGTGTGGTCGTTGAGGTCTGAGCGGTGAAGCAGAGAGGGGAACTTCTGGTGCTTGAACTGTGTTGTTCCGATTGCAAATGTGTTGGTAAGGGTTCTGTGGAAGCCTATGAGGTTCTTGAGTTGCCTAAAGAGAAAACGGCACCAAAAGAAGAAGAGGGATTTGAAGAAAACCGCTCTGAACATTTTTAGGGAAACGGCAATATTTGGTTTGGTTTGTTTGATTTTTAGTGCATGCTGCTATTTTCCGGAGGGAAACCCCCTTTCTATTTATAGAGCTACGGATGCGTCAACGCCCACGTTTTTCCACCATAATTACGCCAGTGGCATCAACTAGTAGTTCGTTACGTGAGAGACAGCTTAACATGGTTTGGCAACTATCTTTTTAATTACTTTTCTTGCTCACCAAATTCCAAGGCTCATTAAGCTACATGAGAAGCCTTTTCATACGTTTTGGATGGTACTGCAAAAAGTGAGATCTCGTTGACTTGTCAATCAATATGGGCACGAGGAAGGTTGATGATATAATTTTTCAATGATTATATCATTAAAAATGTGAGATATATTATTGAATTTATTAAAAATGTGTAAATGTTTTGTTATTCTTCTTACCATATATATATCGCAAGACTCATTTTTAACAAAATAAACTCTTTAATATATTATGAAAAAAGTGAGAACATTATGTATGTACATCTTATCTACATAACACTATTTTAAACTTTGCCATGGAAAATTCTATATTTTTATGAATATAATTATATTAAAGCTATTCCAATAATTATCATCCCATTATATTTCTCTTTCCGTGCACTCCTTACCGCGTGCAGAGAATTCATCTATGTACGTACTTCATAGAGTGTCCAGAGAAAAAGTATTCATCTACATGAACTTCATCAATAAACATCTATGTCGGCACAGGGAACTCAAGTAGTCGTTTGCGGAATTATCGAGTTCCAAGAGCCGATTAACATTACGGGTGAATTGAGACTAATATGGCTAACTCGTGCAAATAGTATGCTATATAAATCACGGATATCAATTGAGTTACGAGATAAGTTGTACCTATATAAAAATATAAGTAGTTTCTCGTGTGCCCTGGTAATTATCTTTTCATACTAAATTTATTCATTAATTTTTAATCATTTTTAAAATTAAATCTATTAAATTTTGTTATTATTTTATGTTGGGTGTTGCTACGTGTACGTCTCAAATATTGTCATCGTACTGTCACCTAAGTCATTTTATACGTAGGGACCACTAACAAAACGTATGACGCCCATGTTCCACACTTTCCACCTTCCACTCTCACATTGCGTGCACCCACTCTCCAATGCACAAAATTGTTCCCTCTTCTTCAAATGATGAAAAAACAGAGCTCGTATCTTCTCTCTTGTGAAAGCGTCAAACCCCTTCAACTTCCTTCTTCCCTCGCGAAAACGAAACCTACATTTTCAAAATCGAAAGCTCTCATAGTCACCTAACAGCTACTCTACTCATTCTTGTTCCGAGTTCTCTTAAGGACAACAAAAGATTGCACAAACACCTCTCTCACAAAACAAAAATAAGAGGTAAATTCTGTTTTAGGCATCGTTTTGATTTTTTTTTTCTATTTGGTTTAGAGTTTAAGTAAATACAAGTGTTTGTATGCATTAACACAAAATGTTTGTGCATTTGAGCACAATATTTAAAAATGCTTGTGCACGGTGCTTAGCATATTTGTGCATAAAAGTTCAAAATGTTTGTGCATAACAATTCAAAATGTTTGTGCCCATGTGTTATCAATGTTTGTGCACAACAGCAAACAACGTTTATGCACAAACATTTTAAATTGTTCCGCACAAACATTTTCAACTACAATGCACAAACATTGTTAGCCATCGTGTACGAAGTTAAAAAATGTTTGTACACCATAGTTTAAAATGTTTGTACATTGTGGTTAAAAATGTTTGTGCGCTATAGTTAAACCATGTTTTTTCATGTTTTGAGAACCATGTTTGTCCGCGATACTTATAAGTGTTTGTGCACGATAGTTAAAAATATTTTGTGCACGATTTAAAACACAATAACATTTTCAACTGCTGTGCATAAACATTTTGAATTGTTATGCACAAACATTTCAAACTGTTGTGCATAAACATTTTTAATTGTTGTGCACAAACAAATCAGTAGTTTACGAGGAGCTATGACGAATTTCTATCAAAATAAACACATGGACTTCTTCCAAAGTTTTACAAAAATGTACCTCATTACATCCATCAGTTTGATCTGAAGACTTTATGGATGAGCTTGTTAAAAAATAGAAAACAAAATGAAGGAAGAAGATGATGAAGATGATGATGAGGACGAAGAACTATGATGCGGACGAAGAAGAAGAAGAAGAAGAACGATGGTGGCGTCGATGAATGATGATGAGGAGAACGAAGATGAAGGAAGAAGAAGAAGAATGAAGGTTGTGTTGGAGTTGAGGGTTTTGGGTTTTAGTGGGCATGTGAAAGTTTGTTATATAACGTGGGATTGAGTGCACTTGAGTCAACTATATAAAATCATTAGTTGGAAGTACGGTGGCAAGGTTGTAAGGTGTACACCAATCATTTATTTTCATGTTTCATATGATATTAACAAATTTTGCACTTGTCAAATAATTGAAATAGTCAACTTATAAGAGATTAGTGGTTTCTTTGGTGCTCCGTGGGGTATCTACTCCTTCCTATTAAATTTGTTTATTTTTAACAATTTTTAAAGTTAATGTGATTGAACTTTGTCATCATTTCATCAATACAACACATTAAATCATAAAATGATTACACAATTCGATGGGTTTAATTTTAATTTTTTTAAAATAAATAAATTTAGCAAGAATGAGTAATTATCTTGCGAGGCACGTGATAAACTACAAATAAGGCTGTGTGTACACCTAAAAAGTGTACATCAGTTGTCACCCACATCATAGATGCATGAACAAACATTCCAAACATAGATGAATAAGTATTACAGAACCGATGAACAAATGTTTTCATGTACGAAAGTAAGATAAAATGGGACTCGTGGCGCATTAAATGCCAAAAAGTGAATGTCACACTCTCTTTACTACCCCCATTTACACTCTAAAACACATGCATTCATGCTCTCTTGTAAACAAACATTATAAAACAAATGAACAAACATTGAAGAACAAATAAACAAGCATGATTAGAGGCCAAAAAAAAAAGAGTAAAATGAGACTCCCCCTACCCACACTTTCATAACCAAACATTACACCACAAACAAATAAATATTACAACACTAAAAAATAAATATTATAAAACTTATAAACAAACATTACAACATGCATAAACAAACATTAGACTACACATGAACAAATATTACATCACACAAAAATGAAGACGTAAACAACCATTACTTCATTCATAAACAAACATTATATCACGCATAAACAAACCTTTCACCACACTGGAATATTATACTACAACGAAATAAACGTTACAACACTCGTTAACAAACATTACAATACACAGAAACACACATTACACTACATGTAAACAAACATTACATCACACATAATCGAATAAATAAACAAGCATTACAACACTCATAAACAAACTTTACACCACAACGAAATAAACATAGAGACCAACTTAGACCATAGAAGAATGTCATCGTTCATGCTCTCCATGATATCTTAATTAATAAGAAAAAAGGAAAATGGACAAAAAAATATGGCAAAAATGAAGAAAAAGTGTAAGAAACAAAAAAAAAAACAAGAAAAAAGAAATGGAGAAGAATAAAAAGAGAAGAATGAAAAATAAATAGAGTTTGTAGGTGAAAAAAATTGAGAAAAAAATGAAGGTAGTATGGAAGAAGAGAAAAAAAAAAACAAAATAAAGACGAAAGTAAAGAGAGGAAGTACATGAGTAAGGGAGAGTGAAAAGAGGAGAGAAAAAATTAATATTTAATGTTGGCGTATAATTAATGTACATTTTTTGAGTGTACACATAGAATTTTTGCAAAAAGTAATAACAAAAACATAATTATAAAGTTAAAAAAAATGAAAGAGAAAAATGACATTAAAGTTGACATAAATTATTTTAAACCTCATATTAATATACTTATTCATTTAATCATTATAATATTTTTATTTATAAAAGTCTAAAAAAACATAAAAATATAAGTTAAATTAAAAACTTTACAATATTAGTGAAATGTTTGATCATCGTATTTTCATTTTAGAGATCCTTACTCATTCTAAAAATGGTGTGATGCGAATTATCACAAATACGACAACTATATTTTGAAGTGTGGGTAATTGCCAGGATCATAAATATATAATTAGTTGATAAATACAAAATATTTTATACTAACAATGTAGTAACATCTCTTCTATTATGAGTAAATTTCACATTTTTCATTTTTCATTTCTGATTTTTCTTAATCTTTTTCTGCTTCACTTAAGCCTAATTTGATACGTCTAAAAGTAAGAACTAATAATATTATATATGGTAATATAAAGTTTAATAGATAGTATAAGAAATCATTTTTAAAGTATTAGTTAATATTAAGTTTAATCCCATGTAACCGACGATATCTTTGACCCATATATTACCCACAAGTTACATCGAGGTCCACATTTTAGGCACTGATTAATGAATTAATGACATTGGTCAACTATTCAACGAATGTGGACTAAATCATAACAAAAAAAAACAAAGCTGCATTTCTAAAATTGAAATAGTCCTCAATTATATTTGTAGAGTAGATTATGTGGTGGACCTGATTAATACTAACAAGAAAAATATTAAGTTTACTCATTTTGTATGAAATATTGTGTTGACTAATGTTTCATTAACTATTAAATAGAATTTCAATATAATACATTTGGTCTAAAGGCACATTTCACTAAACAAATTTCGCATAAGGCAACATTTTATTTTATCAAATACACTTAAAAAGTTATGTTTTATACTAAACAAAAGAACACTTTTATGGAGAATAACTTTTCATAATATTTTAGGTCATTGACAACACCGTAAAAAGGGACACATATTAGCTTTAAAAGTATATCATTTGTTAAAAGTAACACTTTGTTAAAAATGTTACCTTTCTTGTTGTGTATTGAAATTAAGGTTACACTTTTGGTAGGGCTGCCAAACTAAAGGCGCCTAAGTGCGTCCAATGCCTTTGTCGCGAACTATTACCTTTACGAACATTTCTAATGAAGGAGTTTGTAATTTAGCTTCCTTTTCTAAATAAAAGGTTCGTACATGAATTTATTACGCAAAATCTTTGCTAAGGAAAAAGCGGGATGTTACATTCCACTCCCCTTAGAAAAATTTCGCCCTCGAAACTTCCATACTTTCAAAGTTCTGGGTATCCTCTTCTTCAACTGAATCCCTTACTCCTTGTGACATATGAACCCGAGGTGAGGTCGTCTTGCATTGTTTGGAAAAATGTCCGCTTTCCCCGTATTTGAAACATACCTTTCTCCCAGCCAAACAAGTTTCCCCATGTAGCTTGCCATACTTCAGGCAATGTGGGTTACTTCTTTCTCCTTGTTGTTCTCCATGGGTGTCTTTCCCTTGGGTGTTTCCCTCTGGTTGGTATTGGGCTTGAAAAGTCCTCATTCTCTTCTGGTCTTGCGAGACACTCCCTTGCTTGGCTATCTTCTTTTCATTTCTCTCGTTCCGTGCTGCAACCAATTTCCTCACTGCTTCCTCCAGGGTCTAGCACTTGTTTACGAGCGTAGCATAGTTGCACAAGTCCAGATGATTGATGGACATTTGGAGTTCTGGCTTCAGCCCTCGTTAGTACTTCCCGCACTTTCATTCCTCATATGGGTTCAACTTGTAGGTGCGAGAGTAGCAACACAGCCTTTCGAATGTTGTGGTGTACTCCGGCACAATCATCTCTAATGAAGGCAACGGTGAATTGAGTCTAGGTAATAGGAGCCTCTCCCAGCCCGAGAAGGGGTCTGGTGGTGTCCCACTATTCCCTAGCGATGCCCTTTAGTTTTCTTGTAGCAAACTTGATCTTCTACTCCTCAGTACAGGAAACATCCTCGAAGACTTGCTCCATTTATCTGACCCAATTATGCACTTACTCCGGGTCCATAAGTCCCTCAAAAGTAGGAGGGTTAGCTCTTGTGAAGTCTGCGTACTTCTGAGCATCGACTTCCTGTGCCTTGGGGGTACGTTCCTTTGAGCGGTTGCTATCGCTATTTGGGTGGTTGCTCGGGCCATTTCTCTAATGATGGTTGCAAAGTTCGCCGGGTCAGTGGCACATCATCTATGGTCTCTTCTAGGAGGCATGGCTGTCTTATAGCACCTGTAAAATCCTAAGTTGATCAGTCTCAAGAAAAGCCAGTGGACATAGGGTCAGCACATCCAGCTAAACGTAGTATACACCGTTAACATGCTCGAAAGCATAATGCAGCTCAGTCCTCAGACTCACTTGGACCAAACTGCTCTGATACCAACTGTAACACCCCTGCTAACTGCTTACGCTATAGTCATAAGCAATGCTCACATGGTTGTTGATTACATTGGTTGGGTTACTGCTAGCCCTTATATTTTCCTTTGTAAATATTTCTTACTCTAAAATATGGACCGTTTTGAAATCTTTTCCTTCTCTTTACTAATTTATAAACTAGAAGCCATGCGTGATTAGGAAGATATATGTACACACACACGCGCAAATAATAGAGTCTACCAGACTTAAGCGTTCATTGGCATATTCAGTAACTATTCACAATAACTTCATAGAGAGCTTAACGTTCATACCTATTGGTCCAAAATTAGTTACATATTAGATTGTACTAATACGTAATACATTTAATTCCTACAAGAGCTAGGGGCATGCCCAAACGCCTTAGCTAATACTAAGTACAAAAACATTCTGATGTGAAGGTATTTGCCAGTGCCCTGCTATGCTCCATGGAACTTCTTGATGCCATGGTCCTTACTGATGCGGGAATGCTCATTCTGCTCCAGCGTGCTTGATGTGCTCCCCTAGAATCATAAGAAAGTGGGGAATGAGAACGTCGCGTCCTTAGTGGGAACCTTAGGGGATAATTATCCATTTATGCTTCATTTATGATCCATGCCGCTTAGGAGATCTCTAAGTGTCAATGCATACTAAAATCCCTACTTATTATTATTATTTCAATCCATGTTAGTCCTGAGCAGCTTTATCTAGTTTACTAGGTGATCGGGAATTCTAGTTTTCGCCTTACTTAATATAGGTAAACCTTTTGTGTTTACTAATTCTACTCACTGAGTTACGTGATATCAAGTCATGTATTCTTGTATATCTCTTATTCTAGTATAGGTGGTCTTGTGAAATCTTCCTCATTTGTCATTGTTTCAATATATACATACCTCTTCTAATACATTTTCCCTGCAAGCTTCTACCTACAGAGATTATCCTACAAGCTTCTACCAACAGGAGGAATACTGACCATCACTTATCTGCAAGCTTCTACCTATAGGACTATTGACCATCACTTTTCTTCAAGCTTCTACCTACAGAGACCATCCTGTAAGCTTCTACCTACAGGAGGAATACTGACCATCACTTCTTTGCAAGCGTCTACCTACAGAGACCATCCTGTAAGCTTCTACCTACAGGACAATTGACCATCCCTCCCCTACAAGCTTCAACCTACAGGACAGAGACCCTTCCTGCAAGCTTCTACCGGGCGGACCCTTCGCCACCTGGTGAGTGGGTGGAGTCTTATTGGCTCGAGGAACAGGCAGAAAAGGTTAGGTGGTACACCACCAGGGGACGAGTCCTAAAGTGTATGAGGAGGTGTGGACGATTGGTCTGCTTCCGGTAACGTTACCATGGCGGCCCCTCGCCACCCGGTAAGGAGGTGAAGTCATGTTGCCTCGAAGAATACATAGAAAAGGTTAAGTCATACACCTCCAGGGGACGAGTCCTAAGGTGTATGAGGAGGTGTGGACTAGCAGTCAAAACAAGAATAGCGCGACACCGTCAGGCGAGCCTGGCAGGACGCATTAAAGAGCCCAAATGCCCTGCATGCATAAGATATGTAATGTATGTATATATGTATGTATGTAAGTATGTGTAAAGTAAGTCACTGTCAAAAGACATCTCGAGACGGCCTATATGAAGTTATAGACTACGCGAGTAAGTGGATGTCACAATACTCAATCGAATAAGTAATAAGCACAAATCCCTAGGTGATGTGAAGATTAGAGATCCTCAGTCATCTAGTAAAGTAGATAAGGCTGCTCAAGACTAGAAGGGATAATATCAAGTAGGGATTTAGTTTAATTGTGACACCTAGAGACCCCCTGAGCTGCCGAATCATAATTGAAGTGTGAACGACTAGTTATACCCCGAGGATGCCCACAGAGAATGAAGTGTTCTCACCCCCACTCCTTTATGGTTCCAGGCGGAAACATACAGCTCATTAATGAGAAGGAGACATGGTAAGACGACGACTGATGCACATTGGGATGATTCCAAAGTGGCAGTAGTGGTGCTGTACGCATTACAGCAAGAAACGTTTTATATTATGTATTAGTCCAATGGTCTAGATATGACTACTAACTCTTATGTGAATTCTGTGATATATATACACACATATATTGGTGTACAATGATGTGTTGGACCATGTACTTGTACTTGTACTTGTTTATCTATATAACATGTGTTGAACTATTTCTCGCTTAAGTCCCTTGAGACTCTATTGTTGATATACATATGTTCTCTTTGTACTACGCTCGGCTCATAGTTTTTGAAATAATGATGAAAAGGAAAAGTTTTCAAACGGTCCATAATTTTTAAGTAAGAAATATTTTCAAAGATAACAGTAGGGGCTAAAAGTAACCCCAACCAAAGCAGATAACAACCCAGTGAGCATAGTTTGTGACTTAAGCGTAAACAACTAGCTAGGGTGTTACAAAGTTCATCCTTTTTCCCATTCTTTTGATTCCTATTGTCAATCTTAACCATTTTTAGTTTCTAGAATCAAAAGATCATTTAAGAGCATCATTCCAAGAGTTTAGATATATATATATATATATATATATATATATATCAATTTTCCTTTGACAAGAATACCTTAAGTCCTAAGAAACTATATCCTTTTGATCGCTTGCTTGGACTTGGTATTCTTCATGAATCCTATCTTTGGCATAACCATGTTCTTCATGGAATAAACATTTTATGCTCCGCCTTTTGGCTTTGGGCATCATATGAATATGTTCCTTCTTGTTCCATCTTATTCTTGATGCCTTAGACTTTCCTATAAATAAGATTATTCACTAGAAAGTATAGTTAGTCCAATGTGTAGCAATATCTTAATATGCATCAATCAATGCATCATGCAGATACAATTAGGCAAGGATCAAATCATTATATTAATCAAATAATATTCTTTGCCTAACATGCATGCATTCTAGCACTTTAGCACTTGATATTCATGCATATACACATATCCAAAGTTAATCCTTCAATGCACATATAATTCATTATTGGATGTGTTCTCAAAAGGATGTTTCTCATTTATCATTGTATGATGTGTAAGCTATATGATACCATTAAGTTCAATTATACAAGATCAAATATAATCTTGTATAGCATATAACATCCTTTGCATTCTCACTGTTATCATGTGTGTGTTATGTTTTATTTATCATCATCAAGATATATTGAATTAAATAGAACAACTAGGGAGCCTAGTTCTACAAACATAAGCATAGACAATAAGCATGGACAATTAGAACATATTGTATTTGTCATCATCAAAAATATAGATGAATTGTTAACACTATTGTTCTTTCGAATTGTTTTTTATAATTGTGAAGGAATGGATTGCATGAATGAATTCTGATGAAGAAGTGGAAGTATTTATTGGAGGCTATGACTTCAGCACTCCTTAACATTCACACACAAATGCACCGAGAAGCTCCTTCCTTTACTGTTCAAAAATAAAATGCATTGGGAAGCGGAGAGAGCAGGGTTAAGGCTTGAAATTGATGTTGACCCTAGCAATTTCAGGACCTGCCCCCCAACCTACAACCTTATCCCTGTTTTTAGATTCCGCTTTGTCCCAACCTAAAATCGCCATTCTTTCCGGTGATTTCAGGACATTTTACTTTTTAAAATTTTTTTATTTTTGAAATCTCCCCAGTTTATGACATTTCAAAAATTTGCCATTGTAAAATTTTTACACGACGCATGTTTTGAAAAACTCTCTTTTTCTACCTCATATGAATGCTAAAACCCCTAATATTTTCCCCCTATACTATTAAACTTAATTTGCTACTCTTGTTAAGAAAGGAAAAAGAGAAAGTTTTCATTAAAAAATACTCCATTCATTCTAAAACAAACTGTTCACTTTTTTATTTTGGTATTTTTACAAATAATTATTCACTTCCTAAATTTAGACAATATTAATTACCTTTTTTTTTCTTCCTATCATACTCCTATTAAATAAAGTTGGTAAGAAAATAGTAGATGAGAGAAAAAATAGAGACAAAGATATTAAATAAGCATTAGTTTGTAAAGTACTATGGTTTCCAATCATTCTCTTAATATTTGTGTCTGCTAGAGAGTAAGTTATTTAGTTATCCAATGCATTGAGTGCATTTAAAACAACTAAAACTTTCTTATTTTGCTTCGTTGACAAGTGTTAGGTTTTAGCTAACTCTTATTCTTAAACGAAGAGAATAGTTGGACGAGAACTTGTGTATGACACTACTGAAAAATACTATATGTACAACAAAATTTAGACAATAATCATACATTTTTCTCGCAAAGGCATTGGTCCCACCAAAGAGAGAAAAAATGTGAGAATGATGAGACCTATGCTTATATGAGAGAATTATATAATTGTTATCTAAATTTTGCTATTCATGTAACATTCCTCACTATGACAAGGGTTTCAGCCGACCACGGTTTGAAATATTTCCGTCACACGATGCGCATAGATGCTACTTGCTCGGTGTGGCAATTGGACATGGTCCTATATGGATGACAACTTAAGGTTAAAGCGAGATATCCCTAATGTGACAGCTAAGCCCATGCCTCTCTTTAATACAAAACAGTGAACCTCTCTTTAATACAAACAGTGATCATGAATGTCTAGACAATAGTCCCAAAATAAATACGTATGGCAAAACTTCAAAATAACTGAAATTGTCCAACCCTTATAGTTTCTAAACTTCAATAAAAGAAAAGAAAAAAAAATAAATAAAGAAACGGAATTGGAGGAAGAAGTCAATCGATGTCGTACATTGAATTTGTCAAATTCTTATAGGTGGTTTCTTAGCGTCTAATGCGACGGTGACTGAATGGCTTAGGCTAATGCACGCGAGCCCACCTCCCTTCTCAAGCCTTTTTACCATTACAACAACTAAGGTATATAAACACTTAGAAAGATTGAGTGCTAATCAATGTGGGACTAAAACTTTTGAAATACTTAACATTTTCCAACAATTAATTAATTTGAATTCTGCAAGAATGCTTACTACCAGTCTTCTAGCCTTGCAATTGTCAGTGCAGAGAGGGCCTAACACGCTTATAGGTTCCGTGCCATGCTCTATGTATGGGCCATATTATAATCGTTACGTCAAAGGAGAAACGCCCATGTAAGTTTCTAGGATCAGGGGCTTATTTTTCAATTTTGGGTTCATTGATCAGATTCCGTGAATTGTACACAGGTCATGTACCATAATTAAGCCACTCTCCAAAGTCGTATGCATCCCCATCAATCTATCATCACCATCCCCTACTTCTTTCTGGTATCTACTTTATTCCACTCGTGTAGAATTAGTGGATCCTCAAATCGTTGGGCGATTCCCAAAATGCTCAAACTGCGAACGCATTATCCAGGCAGACAACATTTCCCATAAAAAAAAAAACTAACTCTCAGATGCACACATATTAAGGACATTAAATTCATCTCTTGTATAGTACACTTTATCCCGTGTGATCTGCCGCAACCGTTTGGTGCATGTATGTTCCGTTTTTCTTTTTCATTTTTTTTTTAAGCATGTTAAGAAATTTTAAGTAGAGCGATCTGAGATTTATGATGCTTTAATAGTATTGGATACTTAAGTATTTTATTTTTTTAATAAAATTTTATTATTTTGAGTTTTTGTAAGGACACTTGTTAGCAATTTTTTTTTAAGTCTAGCAAACCAATGGGCCTACAAAAAGAGAAAAACTGTTATTGAAAAAATAAAACCTTTTACATTTTAGTACATTTAGGATGCGTTTAGATAAATAACTTAAGTATTTATATGTAAAAAGAGTTTCTTACAAAACGTCTTGTATAAAAAATAACTCGTGATAAAATTGTATTGTGTTTGACATGGGCGAAGCCAGAAATTTTGTGGCGAGGGGCCAAACTAAATATATATTAAATAAAATAAAATAAATGCTATCTATCATATAAAATTATCAATATTAATTTTTCTTTATTCAATCTTTATCACTTTGGAAGGAGATGGTTGAATATTATGCTCAACAACATTTTCAACATTACTCACTAGATTTTAAAAAAAAAGAGTAAATGCTAGGTGTATAACTCAAATACTGCCAATTATGTCGTCAACTAGGGGTGTCAAACGGGTCGCCCCGGCTCGTTAAGGCCCGCGGGCCTAAAAGTGTCGGGCCAAAATTGTGCATATTTTTAGGATCCGGCTCGTTTATGGTCCGCGGGCCTAAACGGGCCAGCCTGCTAGCCCGTTTATTTTTTTTTAAAAAATTAAAATTTTGGTCTATTTTTTATGATTTAAATAAAAAGTTATGAATAAGTATGCGCGGTCATTTTTAACTATTTTTTATCATCTATCTATTAATTAATCAGAAATAAATAGTTTATGTAAAATTTGATGATCCATTTACGATGGTAATAAATAGAGAAAAATTAAGATTTTGTGATTTTTTCGTCTTTATCTCTTTATTGTAGTTACGAAATCTTTAATTTTGGATAGGTATACAAATAGTAGCATTTTTCAATTAAGAAGCTATTTGCAAAGCTTTAATAGAAAAAAAAGGGATAAACAAGAGAATGTATTTAATTAACACCTAAAGTCTAAACTCGCACGATGATCAACAAGTTTTAAAATATCTAAAAAATGTTTTAATTATAACTAAAACAACTTAGCAATTTAGTTTGCAATTTGGGCTTCAAGATGAAGATCTAAAACTTCGATTTGGGCTTCAATTTGAATGTGAGGTATCAATTATCATGTAGTTTTATTAACTTAACTATTAAAAATAACAATTTGGTTTTTGATTTTTGGTTTTTTAAAAAAATTAAAAAAACTTTTAAAAAAACTTAAATTTTTTTTAAAATTTCACAGGCTCGCGGGCTGGCCCGTTTAGCCCGCAGGCTTAAATGGGCAGAGCCATTTTTTAAAAAATTTTCACGGGCCTATTTTTTGCATGTAAAGCCTGTCCATTTAATTGGGTAAACAGGTCGGGCTCATTTTGACAGCCTTATTGTCAACACATGGTTTACGCAGTAACATCAAGTGCACAAACATTTGCATATCTATGCACAAATTTTTTTAAATACGAAACCAAATCAAACTGGATCTGTAGTGCATTAAATAGTGAAAAATAAGTATCACACTCTCTCTCCATCTCTACAGCATAGTGTTGGCACCTGGAAAGGCCAATAATGACCACACCATCAGAAACCCATAAGGAAACATTACCGTAGGCTCTGCAGTAGCGATCTAGCATTGCTATAGTGATTTGGCATTGCCATGGCAGTCGTGGACCACCATAGGGCCACCACTACCTAAGTAGCAGCACTGGGGTCTACTACCCTAGGCTATCCTTAAAAGGATTGGCTACCTACCCTAGGTGAAGACGTTGCGTCTTCACAAGAAGAGAGAAAGAAGATCAGCGTGGAAATTTGCACTAGAGGGGGGAGGAGTCTGAGTTGAAAAGGGGAGAGGAGAGCTCTATATATTGGCAGAGAGGTGTCTCAAAGGGTGGGTCATTCCCTCTTTTATCTTAAGAGGCACGAATTAGGGATTTTATTCACCACTGAGGCATTGGAGTGCGCTAGGCATGCTAGAGCATGTCACTACTTCCGTGTCACTGCAGTGCGTCCTTCGTTCTGTATCACTGCAGTGTGTTGTGGGCACTACAACATGCTGTGGAGAGAAAAAAAAATTGGGTCTTCACATTCTTCCCCCCTTAAACAATTTTGGTACCCAAAATTGACTAGCTAGCTACACCTTGGAACGAGTAAAGAGCTATTAACTTCGCCTTTCTTGCTTCAAACCAACTAATAGGAGATCTGTAATGCCTCTCATAAAGAGCTTTGAATGGGCCATCTAGATGCTTTCTTGGTAACTATTTTTATATGCAAACCCTACCACAAAGTCCATGGTGATCCATTCCCACCTCCACTCGGGTATAGGTATCCTCTGCAACCTTCTTGCTAGTCATGGGTGTTCAGCCTTGACTTGTTGACACACAAGGCACCTGGCTACGAAATTCCTCATGTCTTTCTTCATGCTCTACCGCTAGAACGATCCCTTCAGGTCATGGTACATCTTCGTCAATACCAGATGGATCGAGTAAGTTGTAAATCACCAATGTTAGGGACATACAACCACGCCCTTACTCGTAGCACCCCTTTTGAATCTAATACTATGCCACTCTTTGTCTTTACGATGCTCACCCTTATCTTGGGACCTTCGGTTTGTCGTCTCTTGATCTCCAGGGATGCATTTTGGACCTCGAGATTGGCTCGAAGTGCCTTTGACTCAATTACGCAAAACTTAGACCTTTTGCTATCAATCTATGAACAACTGCCACTAAAACCATGTGCATAACTTGTGAGAGGTTCGCTCGATGCTACCTTGACTTGGAACGATCTCCCGAGAGCATAAGGTAACATCTTTAAGACAGACGTCCAAAAATGAGGATACATGGAGGTTTGGGGACCCCGGTTACCTATTAAAACTATGTTGGATGTTTGATCATTTTGACGAGTCAGGGCATACAAACAAGGGACTCCTTTCCCACTGGCACCTTGGCTGTTGAGATAGCTGCTTCCTTGTCCTCTATGATTTGGGCCCCTGCCCTCAGCACCTCTGCTCGCTGGAGCCATGGACCCACCAAAGTTCCTTTCTTGAAACTGGGTGGTTTGGTTCCCTAGGCATATTGATCTGTGGCTGGAAGCTGCCTAATTGTTGGGACAATCCCTTTTCATGTGTGATGAGGACATGATCAAGGGCAAGGACCAAGAGACAATTAAAGGACTTGGAGAACCAATGCCAAGGGCAAGAGCTAGAAAAGCAAAAGATGCCTTACAACAAGTTTTGGTAACCATTATGAAAATGGGGCTTAATTTAGAAAATGAAGAGCCCAAAATGGTGAAATGCATCATGGAAACGTGTAGTCCAAGTGATATAACTTGAATGAGACTTTTTTATAGTATTTGTTTAATGTTTTTGTAATAAATGGCTATTCCATTTAGTTTGGGTTTGTTTTAACTGAATTGTTTAGTTTAGGACACCAATAATTAGCATTAGTTGGTGCTCATTATTTGGTTTTCAGTTATGTTTCTTATGGCATTAGTTGTTTCAGCCGTTGGGGCATTAGTTGCTCATTATTTCTTGTTTTTATTGGATTTTGTAACCAACCTTTGGCCAAGAAGCATAAAGCTAGCCATTTGGTTAATTTGAAAGACAAGTTGAATTTCAATCAGATTACCATCAAATTGTGAGAGTGATTCTCTAAGTTCTTGAGTGATTCAAGATCGAGACTATCAAAGGTTTTCCCAAATTCCTTTGTGTTTTGTCTCTTATCCTTTTAAATCAATTCCAATTCGTGATATCTATTCCACAAAACAATACTTTCAATTTGGTGATAACATTGGTCATATCAATGTGGCCTTCTTGTCCACACTCGTAACACCCTAAAGTGCCAGACTAGCAACGACCAGGGTGATGCTTTCCACAAGTTAGATAGGAGGGTGTCCACCCAAAGGTCTATGCCCTACCTACTGACTGCCTCTACTTTATGTTGTGCGTACTAGAGTGGGCTCTGAGAAAATAGCCCACCTGGGAAAAGTTAACTGAGGATCCTACTGGCTGGGCCCTTCCCTACGCTAGAGCTTGTGAAGGCACCTTTCTACTTGGCCCTCTTTGCCTCGTTGGAGGCCCTCTGAATGATCAAATTGGTTTCTATTTGGATAGCAGCGTTCACTAGCTCTGAGTATGACACCCTATCCATCTGTATAGATGACCCTATCCACCATGTCGTATAGCCAATCAATTGATATCCTCCCAATTCCACTTCGAAGAAGAGACATGGAGTATCTCTGCCATCTGCTTGATCTGAAAGAGGAATTCTAGTGGGTTCTCGATCGAGGTGTTTCCATCAAAATTTTGTGGACATAGGTTCTAAAAAGGATCGACTATTATGTCATCTGAAAGGGCAATTGATCATGTACTAGAACAAGCCACATCTGTCACTACTCAGGCATTATTGCTTGAGGTGGCATTGCTATGAGGTCGCTTGAGTGTCGTGATACCCTGACGGGTGTAACCAAGAACTTTGTTAAATAGGAGTATTTAAAAGGACATTGACTCTTGTCTAATGATTGACTCTTCTAAAAGGTTTTAGTTACCATTGTGTTTCGGACAAATGCGCGTGCTTCCATTCATACAGTTGCAGTGTTACTTGAAGTCCTTATGCTCCAGATAACTAAAGGAAACCTATGGATCTGATACCACTTTGTCACGCCTCGACTTAGAATGTGATCATACATAGGGCTGCTGCACCTATGGAAGCATTGACATGGCGTACTAACATTCATGCATGCTAAAATAAACAACTTTATTTCATAAATAAACGACTTTATTTCATAAATAAATAACTGATTTCATAAATAAATTTTATGAAAGATACAGTCATTCTCAAAGATCCAAGGGTTGACAAGTTGACAGGTGGCGTGAGGGTTCTGAAGACTATGACAATATCAAGAAATCTAAAGGTTAGAAATGTGACAAGTGTTTGGTTGGATTGAAGACACATGGAAAAGTGAAGCTTTGAGTTTTGAAGACTTTGTGTTAGAAGTCACAATTTGTTGCTCAATTTCAAATTCAAAAGAATGGGATGGCAGAGGTGCCAGAAGCGATTACATAATTAACAAACTTAGTTTTTCTATAAATAAGAGGCCTTATGCCTCCATTTTCTCAAGGTTTAGGATCCACACACTTGCATACACTCTCACACGCTCATCCACGCCTCCAATTTCTTTTCTCATTTTAGGCTAGACTAATTTAGACACTTTTCTTTTCCTTTTCCCTTAAGATTTCTACTACATTATGTCACTTTGAATCTATTTGTCCAACATAAACACATAACCTTTGTAATTCAAGTTTCTATACAATTTCTATTGCACTCATAACTCTGGAACTGAACCTTGAATAAGGACAACAAATTAAGTCATATAGATTTTTTTTTGTCATTACGTTTCCATACAATTTGTCATTATCCTCATCAGTTTGGAACTGAAACTTGAATAGGTAAGATACATAAATGCATTGCTTAAGTGTCAAGTTATTAGTAATTCCTAACTCTGGAACTAAAACTTGAATAAATAATTAAGTAACGCGTAAAGTCATATATTGATAACTCTAGTGCAATCTGATGAGGACAGAGCATAATAAAAGGAATACATATATAATTTCCATGCACTTTGAATACGTTTGTGAGACTCCACAAAAAGAATTATTTCAATCCCTAAATTAAGATCCTAAAACAAGGTGAATTTATCGATTATCAATAATAAAACAAAAATCTACCGAAAACACATAATTTGGTTTTATGCCCGAAATATTACATGCGTTTGCTTTATATGGGATAGTTAAGAGATGGCTGAAATTCCAATACATATAGCGAAATTGTTAGGCATGTCACGATCCTCGTTATTACTACACAATCGACATTGTTTTTGTATTTTTTTTCAAATTGAATAATGAGCATTATTATATTTTTTATGTTAACAAATTAGTTAAGAAAATGTATTGAATTGATTAGGAACATCCATACCGTATTGATTTATTATTTTAAAATTTTCAAAATATAATATTTTAATCGTCAAAAATGACAAATTTAAAAAAATACATCGCTAAAAATTAATTAAAAAACAATTATACCTTTATGATTTTTTTTGGTACCCAAACTTTTATGAAGATATTGATATCTCCTTGTATTTGAACAATTATGATTCAATTACAAATTTAAAACACTAAACAATTTGAGTTAATGGGACACATGGTGAAATCTTAAATGCTATAGTATCAGTACTCTTAAATTTTATAGGGTACTAGAGTAAACCCCTAATTTTATATTTTTGTTGTTACTATTATCATCATTTTAACTGAAACTAATATGTTCTATCTTCTAAACTACCGTTTAAGTTTTTTAAAATGAGAAAAACAGAAATATTAATTTAGAAAAATGATATAGCAATTTTCTATAACAAATTGTATTCAAAATTACTCTTATCTAATAACCATGTTACTAGATATAGTTATTATTTAATTTTATAGCTCCAATTAAACTCTTATCGTAATATAAATGACTATTTCTTTTACGGGCGTAACATAAATTACTATAAAAACTCATCAAATTCATGTGAATGCCACATTTTTTTATTGGCTTGCACATAAAATGTTGCTATACTACTGGGGTGGGCATGGAGCGGTTCTTTGAAGAACCAAACCCAATCCCAATGAAAACTCGATTTACGATTTGGTTTAACAAACCGAACCAGTTGTACATACCCAAAGCAGTTCTGAACCAATTCTGACTAAAATCAATCGGTTTGGAATCGATTTTGAACCATGAACTTGTAGTTAATGAGCATCTCAACTTTATCTCTTTCCTTCAGTTATCTATCTGCAAAATTTTAGCTTCTTTCTATTTCTCTTCCATTGATTCTCTTCAACCAAAATCACCAGATTTAAGCCCAGCCTCCGCACTGCTGGCCACCAGCGGAGATGCATATCTCATCGCGCAATGCCACCAGAGTGAGAGCTCTCTCATTGAGCATTACCATTTCGCCGCCAAGGAGTTATGATGTCCAGATAGTCCTCATTTTTCTTTCATGGTGTCTCGCTTGCAAGTTGGGTAATGGTTAAGCCCGATATTTCCAGATCCATTGGAGAATCCGGCCATGACACACTGTCGATGAGTGCATGCTCTCCCATAGCTTGCCTTGCCACCATGAAAATCTGTTTTGAACTGGATTGAAACGTCCTTCGATGACTACGGAATTAGTTAATGAGATAGGAATCAGAACATTCAACTATATAGATTTGAAGCGGTTCTTGTGTTATAGATAAGTAGTAGCGAGAGAGAAAGACTGAAAAACATTTTGAGGAATCTCTGAATTTATTTTTCTAGAGATATTTGAGGGCAGGAGAGAACGTTCTTGTTTTGTTAGAGAAACAATGGGTAGAAAATGGCAAAGAATGAGATTTCGCTTTTAACCTTTTTAAGAGGTTTCGTTGCTTGAACCTAGTCGTAAAAAATTTACTGGTTCAATTGTCCAACACCGAGGGAGAACCAACGAGTCTAACCATTACAGATACTGGATAATGGATAATAGTCCATGAAACATTATGGGGAGCCTACTAAGCCTGCAATGGTGGACCAAGTGGAGCTCTATGTCTTTAGTTACATACAACCTCGTAACTATCTGGATCCAGGCTCATGGGATGCCTCTAGAAGTAGTAACAGCCAAAGCAACAGGGGCTATAACTGTAAGGCTGGGGGTACGCATTATCTGTCCATTGACTAATGGACAGATAATGCGTACTTCAGGAGAATGAGGGTAACCATAGATATTAGCAAGCCACTTGTATCAGGCTTCTGGGTCCCTAGGAGAAATAGAGAGAGTTTGGATTATCCGTCAATATGAAAAGCTCCAAAACTTTCGCTAAATTGTGGAATTATTGGCCATGAGGCCAGAAGATGCAAAGCTAAAAGAGCCATGTCTCTTCAATTTCTAGGTAAGGCCAAGGTATGACACTAACTTTTGACGGTTGCACTACTATGGTATTGCTTAATCCCTACGAATCTTTCTATGATCACTTTTGTGTTAAATATGGTTATATCACAAAGACCCAACACTGACGAAGGGGTTAGCAGCAACCCAAACCAAAACACACAATCCCAACCTATCAAATCTCCCAAAAGCAGGAACATAGACAGAACTGAAGAAACAATCCATGACCCTAACCCTAGTGAGCCCATTAACAAATTAAACCCTAGAAACCAAAACAGACCCAGCCCCATCCAAAAACCAACCCAGGAACAACCCAAAATCTGTCAAACCACACACAAATAGGAACTAAAAAGTGCTAGAATTTTCACACGAATTCTACCAAAAATATTTAGGAAGAAACAAATCATGATGTATGGAATTTCAAAGTAACAGGTGAGATGGTTTGTCTTGTTCTTCCTTCTCACGAATCCCTTCACCATTTTCCCCCAGCATCTCACCTGTTAATTTGAAATTCCATACATCACGATTTATTTCTTCCTAAATATTTCTGGTAGAATAAACATTTTTGAACACTTAGAAAATCTGACAGCTTTATGCCCTATTTAGTAACACGTTCATTCCAAACAGTCTCTTGCTTGGTAGTGGTGAGTTATGGTGCTGGGAAACCTCAAATCAAAAGCACATGGCATTGTATGGAAATAGCGTAAAACTGAAATGTTGTACTAATAGGCACGGAACAAGAAGATGACAGAGTATGGTTTTGCAGGGAAAATAATTAGTGGCTGAAATTGCAATGAATTTTGTAGAGAATAGAGAGAGTAATATATGTATGTATTACTGAGTTGTGAGTATTTACATGAGGTTGAGCCTATTTATAGGCTGAGGACTCAACGGCCAAAATA
This sequence comes from Nissolia schottii, assembly GCA_003254905.1. Lineage (NCBI taxonomy): Eukaryota > Viridiplantae > Streptophyta > Magnoliopsida > Fabales > Fabaceae > Nissolia > Nissolia schottii. The sequence goes on from QANU01031401.1 coordinate 305,687, forward strand.
CAACGGCCAAAAATAAATTACAATCAATTTACAAGATTAAATCAAATCAAATCAATTATGTAAATATTTATTTACAATCATTAACATCCTCCCTCAAACTCAAGTAATCTTTGATGAAACCAACTTGAGTTTGGAGACCAAAGTGTTGAAGCGGCTAGGATGATGTGCTTTAGTGAATATGTCAGCGGGTTGATCAAGAGTCCCAATTGAGATGAGGCGAAGGGCATCACGCAGAATGTGTTGGCGAACAAAGTGACAATCAATCTCAATGTGTTTGGTACGCTCATGGAAGATATCATTATAAGCAATTGCGATAGTACTTCGATTGTCACAATATAGATTAGTAGCAGAGGATTGAGAGATGCCCAGATCATCAAGGAGCCAACGTAACCAAAGGAGTTTAGAAGTAGTGTCGGCAAGAGCTCGATATTTAGCCTCAGTACTAGAGCGGGCAGTCAATGTTTGTTTCTTGCTTTGCCATGAGATAAGGGAATCACTGAGGAAGATGCAATAACCCGTGGTAGAACGACGATCAGTAGGATCACCACCCCAATCAGCATTAGAGTAGGCGCAAAGGGTTAATGAAGAGTGGGTAGAGAAATGGATCCCATGAAACCGTATTCCTTTGACATAGCGGAGAATGCGAAGAACTGCAGCATAATGAGTAGATCGTGGAGCGGTCATAAATTGACTAACCAAGTGTACTGCATATGAAATGTCAGGGCGAGTAACAGTTAGGTAGATCAAGTTGCTGACAAGCTGTCTGTATAGGGTGGGATTATCGAGGGTGGTTCCATCCATAGGTGTAAAGCGAACATTAGGTTCTAAAGGAGTGGATTCTGTGCGACTATCTGTGAGGCCAGCTCGAGTAATAACATCAGATGCATACTTGGCCTGAGATAAACAGATACCATCAGTAGAGGAAAGAACTTCAAGACCTAGAAAATAACTGAGAGGGTCAAGATCCTTCATTTCAAAATGACGGCTCAGAGATGCTTTAAGATCAGTGATGCCTGAGATGTCATCTCCAGTAATGATCATTTCATCAACATAAAGTAAAAGTAACACAGAGCCTTGATTTGTTCGTCGGATGAAGAGAGCAGAGTCGTGTGGACTAGAAGTGAACCCAAGTTGACTAACAGTAGAACTGAATTTGGCAAACCATGCACGGGGAGCCTGCTTAAAGACCATATAAGGCCTTACGAAGAAGACAAACCTTGTTTGGTGGACAAGTGTAACCTTGAGGAGGTTTCATATAAACTTCTTCCTCTAATTCACCATTAAGGAAAGCATTTTTCACGTCCATTTGGCCAAGAGTCCATTTCTGAGTGGCCGCAATTGCTAGGAGAGCACGTACAGAGGTGATCCAAGCAACAAGGGCAAATGTATCCTCATATTCAATGCCATACTCTTGAGTAAATCCCTTAGAAACCAATCAGGCTTTGTATCGTTCAACAGAGCCATCAGAGTGGGTCTTGATCTTGTACACCCATTTGCATCTCACAAGCATCTTACCAGAAGGCTGATTAACCAGGTCCCAAGTATGAGTATCTTCTAATGCTTGTAACTCTTCTTGTATGGCATGTTGCCAAAGAGGATCCGTGGATGCTTCTTTATAGGAATGCGGTTCATGTAAGTGAAGCATGGTAGAAAAACAATGATAATCACGGAGATATGAAGATGGATTTCTTACCCTGGTTGGACGATCCGAAGAATCATGAGAATGCTGTGCAGGATCTACTTTCAGGATAAGGTTAGAAGGAGAGGTTGAAACATCGGAAGGCACTGTGAGCTCAAGAAAAGAACCTGCATCAGAATCGCTAGGAAAAAGGTCAACAGAAGATTTAGTAAAGAAAGGACTTGTGGTGGTGGGAACAGACTTGAAGGAAGATAAAGATGAGAACATGTAGTGTTCCCAAAAGATAACATGACGGGAGATACGAATGCGTTGAGAGATGGGATCTCAACAACGATACCCTTTGTGTTCTGTCCCATAGCCAAGAAAGCAACAAAGCCGAGCACGTGGTTCTAGTTTAGTGTACTCATGTGATTGAAAAAGTACAAAACATGCACAACTAAACACTTTTAAGGAGTTGTAATCAGGAGAAGTGTGGTGGAGACGCTCAAAGGGAGAGACATTAGCAAGAGTAGAGGATGGTAGACGATTAATGACATGGACAGCAGTAAGGGCAGCTTCACCCCAAGCTCGCTCAGGACAAGAGGAAGAGATAAGCATAACACGAACAGAGTCAAGAATGTGACAATGCTTCCGTTCCGCACGTCCATTTTGTTGAGAGGTACCAGGACAAGAAAATTCAGATAGAGTTCCCTGTTCACCTAAAAAGGTCAAAAGCTTTGAGTCATGATATTCCATAGCATTATCACGTCGAAAAACTTTAATCACTTTTGAAAACTGAGTTTTAATCATTTTGGCAAAATTCATATAAATTTCAGGCAGTTCATGACGATTTTTCATTAGATACATCCAAGTGTAACGGGAATGATCATCAATAAAAATAACAAAATATCGAGCTCTGCCCATTGTAGGAGTGAGAGCTGGTCCCCAAACATCAGAGTGCACTAAATCAAAAGGAGAGTTAAAAATAGATGTGCTTTTATTAAAAGATAAAGCCGGTTGTTTACCAATTTGACAAGAAATGCAATTAAAAGATTCATTACTAATGTGTCCTAAAATTCCTAAAGAAAGAAGATGACGCATTTTCCCTATAGAGCTGTGAGCAAGACGATGATGCCAGAGTTGAAGGGAAGAGGGGGTAGAAGCAGCAAGATATTAGAAGGAACGTGAAGACTAGTTAGCTCAAATAGCCTTCCGATCTTACATCCAGTCCCGATAACTTTCCCCGTCCGTGGGTCCTTCACATGGCAACCAGAAGAAGAAAAGGTAATTTCATATCCAAGGTCACATAATTGACCAACAGAGATAAGATGAAAGTTTAACTTAGGAATGAGGTATGTGTCAAGTAATGTGAGAGTGGGTGAGGAGATAGAACCCTTATGACTTACGTTCATAAGAGATCCATCTGCAGTGTGTATAGCTGGTGCAATACTAGTGGTAGTCATGGAAGAAAAATTATGAGATGCAGATGTCATGTGGTTACAACATGCAGAATCAAAATACCATTTTGTTTTACCTGATGTGGTGGACAAGGCAGCTGGGGTATTACCGGAAAGTGAAAGGAGTTGTTTCAGTAGGGACTCAATATCACCTGAGGAGACTACAGCGGTAGAAGTGGCAGAGAGAGAGGCCACAATGTCATTAGTGGCAGCGGCAGTGGCAAGCACGGCTTTAGAAGAATTGGAGCGTTGTTGAGACTTAACATGAGCAGATCTTGGTGGACGAGTGGGACAATCTTCAATAATGTGTCCTGGCTTTTTACAGTAGCGACAAACTAGAGGATGCAATATGACCTTTCTTCTTACAGATGCGACATTCTATGGTGGGGCAGTCGGTAAGGAGATGTCTGGGTCGATGACAATGTCGACAAAATTTACTTGTGCTGTTAAAAGTTGCAAAAACCATATTTGTGGTTGGTTTAAGGAGCCCTAAATGAGTTTCTTCAGACTTAAGACGAGGGAGAGCATCTTCAAGAGTGGGCAAGGAATCTTGATGGAGCAGAGATGCCCGAACATGTTCATAGTCGTCAGTGAAGGCCATCAGGAATTGAATGAGCCTAGTACGATTACGATACTCGTCATATCGCTTAGCGTCACTTTTGTGCTCCATGGCAGGTTCGCAGGATGCCAACTGATCCCAGATAGCTTCCATCTGAGCCAAAAATTCATAAACAACTTGTCCAGGTGTTTGTTTGAGACTGTGGAGTTCCTTCAGAAGTTGATACTGATGAGATAAATCAGAGATAGTATAACGATTTTGCAAGTGATCCCATACCTCCTTGGCGGTGTCATATCGGCCAAACTGAAGATGAATGCTAGGTGTTGAGGTATTGCGAAACCAGGTGATTATTTGGTGATTCTTACTATCCCATTCTTCTAATGTGTAAGTAAAAGTTTTGTCAGAATCATCTTCAGGTTTGACAGGACGCACAATATCACCTATTACATATCGTCATAGTTTACGGCCTTTCAAAAAACCACGCATTGCCTCAACCCAATGGGTGTAGTTGGAACCATTTAGGATGACAGGAATAGGATGGACAACATCTATTTTATCCATAATTACGCACAATGGTAAAAGAAAACAGTACTTTCAGGGTTGAATTGATGAAAAAAGACTGCAAAAAAGGAATTATCTCACCAAAAAAACCATGGGAAGGGGTGACTTGATTGCCACGTCAGCAAGCCATGTCACCATGCCACATCAACAGTAAGGACACGTGTCAGTACACAGGAGCGCCACCTCAACCAACAGGCAGCACAGTCAGCAGCTTCACAGTTTGAGCTTGGGTGTGTCAGCTGATCACGGATTTTTTTTTTTTGTTATATGTTGGGCTTGGGTGTAGTGGGCTTGGTTGTTTTGTTTCTGCCTTTCTCCTTTTTTTTTTGTGTTGTTATGGTGAGGGCCGGTGGCTGTTGAGGAAAAACAAATAAAAACACCAAAAAAGGGAACCTGGGCTGGGCTTGGACGAAGGGACGTGCGAGAGAGAATGCATGCCTGGTGTGTGCGTAGAGCTCGGTGCAGCAAACTTTAGACGGTGCGTGAAGGAGCGTGGATCACCGGAACGGCGCCAAATTTCTCTGGCGGCTGCGGCGAAGGACAATGGAGATAGTGGTGCCAGTGGTGAGAAAAATCGGCGCACGGGAGGCGGAGAACCGGAGGCTAACTGATACCATGTAGAGAATAGAGAGAGTAATATATGTATGTATTACTGAGTTGAGTATTTACATAGGAAGTTGAGCCTATTTATAGGCTAAGGACTCAACGGCCAAAATACAACGGCCAAAAACAAATTATAATCAATTTACAAGATTAAATCAAATCAAATCAATTATGTAAATATTTATTTACAATCATTAACAAATTTTATGGACATGACAGTGGCTGGAAGGGGAATGTAAATGGTAGAGGTAAGATAAGGTAGGAAGAGAAATTGGTTTTAGATTAAATAGTGCAAAGCAATTGAAATGATATTTTTATTTAAATGATGATGCGTCTAAAATTAGGCCATGGATGTATTCACAATGTCATGCAACCTCCACTTCGAAAACATAAAGATCCAAATCCAGACAGAAGCTATTCAACAAACTACACGACCAAGAGGGGGGAAAAAAGTCGTGTAGTGTGGCATTCAGCAAAAATCCTATTACCCTTGGAGGAGAAAAAATATCATCGGAGGGGAGTTGAAAGCAGAAAACATTAGGGTACAAACTCACGTTGATAAATGCTAAATTTGGCGGAGACAGAGTAAGTAACCAACTAACCATAACCAGAACTCCTTTTCTATTAACAACAACAATCATGTCACTGTACAAGCAAACTTGAAAAATTGCTGCAGTTCCTAACGGCTGTACAAGAACACATACATAATCCAAACTAGTAAAGAATAGCAAAAGCTCACGACAACAGGGAAAGAACCTCCAAAATTTCTGCGTCACCTTTCCTTGCGAACTGCATTGATATAAGACAGTTGGGGAAAAAAAAATTTCAGATAGCTGCAATTTTGATAAAATTCTATCATCATAGAGCTTATAAAATTTTCTTCAACCAGAGTTGTGGAAAACCATTACGCACATGGATAGTGAGAGCCAGGTGCATCACCTTCACTGGCGACGAAGTTCTTTGAATACTGAACTGAAATCAAACCTTCGTCTGCAGGAATTGCTGCCTCAGGTGAAGCCATTAACCCAACAGAAGCACTACTTGCAGATCTGATTCCTGCAAGCCAAGTCTTAGCACCATGAGTATTTCACAAAGACAAGCTTCCGACCGAGATGAATTCAAAACTTCATAGTTTGATGCTCATTAAAAACAAGACGCGCCTTAGGGTTTTAAGTTATGCAAAATTTAAGAGTTTGATGCTCATTACAGATCAGATTCCCCTTACAGTTTGAAGTTATCCAAAACTTAAGAGAGTTTGATGCTCATTAAAACCAGATTAGAGTTTGAAGTTGACCCCAAACTTTATGCTGAATGCAAGGTGACATCATGAAATTAAGACAAAGTTTACATGATAGTTCAAATGTTAAATCATCTAATAAATGAATTCTAATTTTAGATGTCTAAGTATAATTATAGCTGCACTTGAACAAAGCTATACAAGCACAACCTGGTACTATTATTCAGCACCTTTAGGCCCTTCCAGGGTAGAAAGGCAGTAGCCACAGTAAGAAATAATAGATCAATGGAGCGTCTTCCAACACAATAAAAGAACAACAACAAATCGTTAGCTCCAAAAGTAAGTTTTCAATGTATCAAGATGTTCAATCCAGATTCAAGCAGATCAATCTATTTCCCTACCACATGTGCTTACAGACCATATGTACAACATTTGGGATCAAGTTTCCTTAAAATATGATGCATTCATATTCAATACCACAAAATCATCATATACAATATGAAATGGTAACTTATCAGGGCACATCTGATAAGCCATAATGCTATATATAGTGTCATAGGCAGACATGAGTGGAAACTGACCCTGAAAATACATATACACCAATGTAGCAATGACAAGCATTAAACAAAAACAACTCATAAGTTTGATCAATGTAATATACATATTTATTTTCAACATAGAACTTGCTATCTGTCACCATGATCAAAGAGTGGTAAAAATATAAATGATAGGACAAAAGGAAAAAATAAATCAGACCTTAATGAAATGCCCTATGTCTTGGTACTGTCAATTTGACCAGTTTTTGTCGTAGTTAAAATGGCCATGCTCCGTAATTTTCTCATAAGCAGTAGAACTAAATCAGCTAATTACAAACTGATAGGCATCCACTAGTAAGGAGAGTATATGTTAGGAGGGGACAAGGGAATATTGGCCATGAAAGGATTGCGGAAGGGTGAAGTTCAGTGTACAAAATTTAGTATACAAAATACAGAAACTGAATAGGAGGGTGGGAGAGAGTGGGTTAGAGATGGGAGTTTTAGGGGAAAAGCAGTCAGTACATAGGGAATAATAGAGGAGTTTCAAGCAATTAGGAAAAGTAGAAAAGATTAGTTTAGGCATCAGAGAGTGCTGTTCTGGATATTTGTGGAAGTCGAAGGGAGAGTAAGAGAGATACTCTTGAATCTCTCAACTTGTAATCATACCTGTTTTTGAGTCACTTTGACCAAGAACCCTAGTGAATAACATAAACTCTCCAGTTTTCTCTTGGTTTTTTCTAATTTCTGAACCAGTTTCATCAACTGATATCAGAGTATTCCTTCATGTCTCTCAGCTGCAATTGAGTGGCACGGATGGTGCTAGCATTGCAGTGTTTGCCCGGGACTAGTCAAGACTCCAGAGGGCTAGTGCACCAGGCTGTGTGGGTGCTGGGGCTGCAGAGTGCAGTGGATTTAAGGATCCGATAGCAAGGTATGGGATTTGAGCCCCAAATAGGGAATAAGGGATTCCAGTGTGGGGTTTAATGCCTTGGGCTCTCCAACTATACTTAAAAGTATTGTGACTTACCACAATGAATTTTTCATTTTCTGTATAAAAGAAGAATACTTACCATGATGGATAAATAACGTAAAAGAACACAAGATAAAGATAGCCATAAAGTATATTAAATTCCAAGTTTGGGCCATTGGTAAAATTGTTACAAGAGCCACAGATGCAACTTGCAAAGTAAATGAAATCAAACCAACGTACCAACAGATACGACACTATGCTTCAAATTTATGTACTAGATTAATTAAAATGAAAAGAACAAAATGCTTGTTTCTGTCCTAAAATAATAAAAGAGATTAACAATTCAGTACCATTAATATTTTCATTCTGATAGAAAAAATATACTAAGACAAGAACACAAAGAGAGTGAAAGACAAGCGATCCTCATTACGAAAAGCAAATACTAGCAAAAGAAGACATCAAAAGAGCAACGCAATCCAATCTCTAAGCATATCTGAAAGGGAAGCCACTCTAAATAGACCATGCGCTTTGCACCAAGTAGAAGCTAATCACCTAATCCTATCCCACAACAATTCAGTATTATAGGGAGAAAATTTAGCCGTTCTGTTCAAATAGGAAAGATAAACAGATGGCGCAGCACCAATATGAGATGTAAGCAGAGCACATGTAGTACCAGAAAAGAATAATTACAGCTTATGGAATAAAAAACCAACCAAAGAACTGCTAATTTACCGTGGAGTATTATCATAAGGAAGAAGAAAATAGTGATGACCATAGCAGATAGACTAGTATACGATGACGACGACGACGATGATGCTGACTTGCTTGCTTTCATCTTTCTCACTGCCTTCATTCTCTTAATCCTCGCTCGCTTCCTCAACGCAAGCTCGGCAAGCTCCTTCACAAACTTTTGATCTCCAGCATCCAACGATGGCCCTTTCGGAGGCAAAGGTGGCTTCGGAGGCTTTCTGGGGTTAGCAAGCTTAGTCTTCTGTTTAGCATGATTGCCATTCACATGAGGCATTTTCTCTTGGAAGTGTTCCGAACCCTTGTCCACCACCAACAATTCCAAGTTATCATGATCCACAACCTCAACACCACCGCCAGGTCTTGCTGAATTGCTACATGACACAACCCCACTCTCAATCTTATCTGACCCATCAAAGCCCAGAATCCCATTCAATGATGCCCAACCAAAACTACTCTTCGACTCTCCATCGCTAAAATTAAGATCATTGCTTGCATCCTCTTCGCTAGTGTTCCCACCACTTTCAAGGTCATATTCAACGTCCCTCTCTCTTGGAATGGTATGAGCCATCTAATGTTAATCAATTTCACCAGCAACGAGTTTCAACTTTTAAAAGATTAAATAAAAAAACAGCTCTCAATAAAGATAGAATCTGCAACGATTTAAAGGCTTGAACGGATTACTCCAGAGCAATGAATTCAAAAACTAAGATGAAAATTAAAATAGGGGCAGCAAAATCTAAACTACAAAAACAAAAATAAAAAGATGCAGAAGAAGAAAGAGGTTGAGGGAAATACCTGAGTCAACAGGTAGAACCCTAGAATGGACGGTATGCTTGAAACATTCCTAACGAGGAATCTCTTGATGCCCGCAGGCGCACACATACGCGGACAAAGATATTGAAAAAACTAATAAACAATTTAAGGATTTTCTCTTTTAATAATCGCCAATTGTTTTTTATTTTTTATTTTTCTTTTTAACGTGTTTTTAATAAAGCCGAACGTGGTTTTTTTTTAATTTTTTGTCGAAAGCGCGAATGGTTGAAAGCTATGAAGCATTTCTGTACGGGCCTAATTAGAGCCCAACACGTATGGACTATTCCTAAGGTCCAATCTCGGGAGAGTCCAGTGGCTGAAACGGGAAGACAGTTAAGCCCATTATGGAGGCCCAAATGGACAACGAGACCCAGACTCTGCCCCAGAATCGAGTCGAGTGATACAGTTGCATTCACGCATTTATTTTCTTCTTCATATTTGAGCATTGTAAATTATTGAGTATTGGATTGTTATGTAATTTGGGTATTGTCCTCTTTTTGCTTCAGTGCTTGAATCGTTAATTAAATTGCACCACTTTAGGAAAATATATATTTTGAGGCCAATGTGTTTAACCTCTTTTCTTGACTATTATTATGCTTGTAGGAACCTCTAATTTAGGCACATGAAGCCTTGCGTTAGAGCTTGAAGAGATTGGAGTGTTGGAACTTCACTCAGTACAGTATCGTTGTAGTTGTAGCATCCTACTTAGCTAAATACGCTTAAATCGTAGCTATCACATTTTAGTTTTACGTAGGTCTAGTTCGCTTTATTAAGATAGGTTACTAAAAAGTAAGGGTAATTTGAAACTTATGAAAACACTTTTGAAAACGTGAGTCGATTCTTATTATAGACATTCTATTCATGTTGGGATTTGAAAGTGTATCCATCAAGCACAACATCCCAAATATCAATATCAAAAGCTTCCATATAACATTCTAGCTTTCCAAATCATAAAATATTCACCATCAAAGAAAGGTGGTTTAATAAAATCAAACTCATTTATTTTTATATCCTTAGAAGGTTACAAATAATGAGGATCTTTACGCTCTAAGTGGTTAAGCTTTTACCAGAGCACAAAGCTCTAATACCGCTTGTTAGACTTGGCAACCATTTATCCAAGAGAGGGGTGAATTGGGTATATAAGAAGTTATTGCAACATTGATAAATTTTGCATTTTTATGCACTCAAATTATATACGCAGTAGAATTTATCAATCAAACACACAATTATAAGATTGCTCAAATATATATTGGATAAAAAATAAAATCAATGGAGCAACTTATACGCAATTAACGATAAATCAATAATATTTGCCACACTCAAATATTCAAGATATCAAGATAAGTTTGTAATAATAAAGAGATAAGGGTAGAGAGATTACAAACAATAATTTATCCTGGTTCAACTGCCCTTGTGATCTACGTCCATTCCTTAAGTGACTTGTTCAAGATTTTTTCACTATCATCAAGCTTCTAACTTAAGTGCTTGAAAAACCTTTACATCCAAGAGCACTCCTCACACTTAGGATCCCCAGCTTTGTGTTTGAGCCTCAAGAAACCAAACTTAGGGATACCACACCTTCATCAACTACAGGGATGCTTCACCCTCTTTTCAAGTGTATGTAATTTGTGGGTAGAAAAAGAAACTTTCTCAAAGAGTGGATAATAAAAATTGAAGCATAATTTTTGGTGTAATAATAAACTCTCTTAAAGAGTAGATTATACAACTTGAAACTCTAATATGAGTATTGAAAATATCTCTCTTTTGCTCTTATAATGATAAAAAATATTAAGTCATTGATAATATGAAGTATATGAATGATAGGAGTTGAATTGACACCTTAGAAATGCGAGTTTAATGGGTATTTGTAGAGTTAGGAAGTATACTAGTCGTTACCCAATTATTTTCCAAGTTCTATCTGTTGAAAAGTAGTTGTTATTAGCTTTTGTAGTGCAGTCATTTGAATGGTTTGCTCTAGTCATTCGAATGACTCAATAATAACTGAGATTTTTGACCTTTAGTGGAGTCATTGAAATGACTATGATTGGTCATTCTGATGACTCTGATTGTCATTCTAATGACTCAACTCTAATTTGTGTCATTTGAATGACCTTAATATTCATTCGAAGGGAACTTCTTTTGGAGTCCGAAATAATGTATTTTTGAATATCCAAAGACTTTAATTAATTTATAAAAAAATATCATTTGAATGAAATCTCTTTTGAAAGATTTGTAAAATATTTTAAGTATGTTTTCTCAAGAGATTTGTCTTTGTTTAAAAACCTTTGTTCCAAATACATTTTATCCTTTTTGATCATTCCAAGATAAATATTTCAAATCATTTTAAGAGCTTAGAGAGATATATCAAATTTCCTTCGACAATAATACCTTAAGTCCTAAAAGACTATAACCTTTTGAGAGCTTGCTTGGACTTGGTATTCTTCATGTATCTTCATTCCTTAGCATTACCATGTTCTCCATGGGGATAAACATTTTGTTCTCTGCCTTTTTGACTTTAAGCATCATGAGAATATTTTCCTTCTTGTTCCACCATATTCTTGATGTCTTGGACTTTCCTATATATATTATTACGCACTTGAAAATACAGTTAGTCCAATAATGTTCCAATATCTTAATATGCATGTATAATTCAATCAATAGATCGTGTATATACAATTTGCTCAACACTTTGACTACCCTTATTTGTTCTATCATTAGCTTGCTACTTGGGGTTGGTCTCAGTTATACTTGATAACGACCTCATATCTCTCTACAAGCTTCTTAACAATCTGGCCTACTTGATTCCCAATGTCCCTGTTAAAGGCCTATTGTTGGTTATATATGTTCTCCATTTTATCAAACTCAGCCTTCAATAAATTCACAATTTTTTGGAGCAATGGATCACTTGGGGGCTTCTGTCATCATGTGGTGGCCCGTGTTGTCTTGGTCCATCTTTGTGATTGTGGTAGCCGAAGTTGTTAGAATTGGGATACTGGTTGTTGTATCTTTTCCCCTTCCCCATGTAATTTACCTCTTTAACTATGGTCTTTAGAGGGCACCTAGAAGTCTCGTGATGGTCTCAGCAGATCCTACATTGTGGCATCATTAGAGCACCAAAGGCTATAGAAGCTAGCCTTCTTCATTTCTTTATTTTGCAGCTCCAAATCCCCCATCTTTATTGACAACCTTGTATCTGTATCCATTGCCAACACACTTTTTTTGTTCACTTTCTTCTTGGGTTCAAATGACCACCATTCTTTTAAATGGATCATATAACAGAGCACCCACGATAGAGTTTCAACCTTGATGGCTTGCACTGTTGTTAGTAGTTTTCGAGTTTTGATACATTGATTAATAAGATCCTCCACCTTCTCTAGCATTGTGGTTGCACAAGATTTCTTCTTACCACCAAGTCAAAGAGTTTTATTGCTTCAACCGGTGTTTTGTGATCAGCCACCAACCTTCTAACTATTGCATCCAAGAATTCTTGATATTCTTTTTCCAGTGCATTGTAGAAAACATGAACAAGGTTATGTAAGGGAATCTCATGATTTGGGCACCTAGCTTGTAGAGTTTGATACCTCATCCAAAATTCAGCGAATGACTTACCCTTATTCTTGGAAATATTTAACATGGCCTTTTGAAACGAATTAACTTGTTTTGCTCATAAAATGTCTCAAAGAGCTTCTATTCTAATTGTTCCTAGGTGGTGATAGATCTTGGCAGTTGCATGCCTAGCCAAAACTTAGCACCTCCTTTAAGTGTGTAGGGAAAGACCATCAATAGTATTGTGTTAGAGGATGCTTTTTGTATCTTGACATTGTCCCAATCCACCAAGAATTTATTGATGTGTTCTTGTGCATCTTCATGATCCAACCTTGAGAATGGATTGCTCTTAAGTTCTGCCAAAAATCGTGGATCCAAACTGAAGTCAATATCTATGTTTGGTCTCACAATGGTGGTCCGACTCCTGCTGTCCTTAAGAGTGAGATACTCTCTCACTGATTTAAGAGCAGGTAGGGTTTTTTGCTTTGGGCGCTCCTTTTAAAATTCTCGGGGTTAATTGTACCTATGACCTGTATACACTACACCTGTGAAGGTCACAGAAAAATAAAATAATAAAAAAATTACAAATTAAAATTAACGAAAATAAAATAAAAACAGAAAACAAAAGAAAAGAAAAATAACTTTAACTAAGTCTACCTAATATTTTAAAATAGTAGTAAGACCCAGTCCCTAACAACGACACCAAACTTGATGCATTTAGATGCTAGCAATTGCTTTAGTCACAACAAGTAATAAATGAGTCTTTTTCGGACTCGAGTTGTCATACCCACGAGGATTGGGTAACTACAATATTTTACAACATAGGCACCCTTAGTTTGTTTTGTTTGGTTCTTTTTGGGATTTTCAATTAATTTATGCAATTAAATAAAAACAAACAATTCAAGAAAACAAAACAAAGAATGCAATTAAATTTTTTTTAAGAAAATAGATGGTAAGAGGAGAACATTAGGACACTCTACTACCACTCTATTGTGTGTGTTGTTAATTACTACTCCTATCCAATTATTAAATCATTGAGAATTAATGGTGGAGGTTAGTGGTTACTAGCCACTCATGAGGTCAAGTAATCCTCTTAGTCTAGATTGACCCCTCTAATGTCTTAGAAGGTCTAAACCTATTCTAATGGTTTACGGCCTAGCTACTAGCCCCTCACATGACCACACAAGTCATAGTAAACCCTCTCGACATCTCGCTCAAACCTTATGGTTTGCTAAGCCTAGTCCTATGTTGTTCTTTCTCTCTTGTCTCCTACAAGAATTCTGAATACACATATGGTGATCAAACATACATATAGTACAATAAACATAGAATAACAACCTTTAATTCAATGACATATAATTGGATAAAGAGGTAGCATTATTACAAGACAAATGGAGGAACCCTAACTAGAGGGACTTAGTTCATGCTAAGAAGAAAATACAAACAAAGAAACGAAGAGTGAAGAAGAGATAAATATATAGAATGAGAAATAAACGAATTCCTATTGATATAAGGAGATCAACGGAGTCTTTAGTGTTCTTCTAGCTCTCCTAGGGTTGTCTCCTTTCCCAAATTGGCCTCCTTGATACCTTGGAGTCGAGGTGATCATCTTCTATTTATAAAGGAGCCTTAAGGCTTTAAGAAATCATTATTTTTTTTTTCTGCAGGGAAAGTCAATCGCTCGAGCAGCACTTATGCATGTTCGAGCAACTAGTGTAAATTCTACGAGTGTAACTTTTCTTCCTCCATTGTGCACTAGAGTGCTTTCTGGACCACATGAGCGCTCCTTAGAGATATTTCTTCATGTTTTATTGCCTTTTAATCACTCCTAAGCTTTCCAATTCTTCATGTCTTCCCTCTGTAACATCCCGCTTTTTTCCTTAGTAAAGATTTCATAAATTAAGTAAGGGAACAAGCCCTCACACAAGCTTTTAGGTCAAAATGTCTGTAGAAGAAATTCAACTCAGTTTTGTGAAATTTTGCAGACACTAAAACGAATCCTTTTTGTCTTCTAAGTGCAACGGTGTATCTAAGGCATCTGTAAAATATAAGGTCACGGAATAAAGTTTATAAATACCTTAGATTAACTCAATTCTTACACAAGAAAAATTAGTAGATCACAAGGATGTGATCAGAATATTTTTCGAATAATCGTATGCGAAGTACTGAGACTGAAAACGACAAAACCTGATCAAAATTGATCTGCCAGAGATCCTTAATTCTCGGCCACACAAGTGGCCAAGACACAAGACCATTCCATGGCCAAGAAGTGGCCAAATGGCCAAGTCATCAAGTCAAATGGTGAGTCATAGTAATGAGTCACCATTGCTTAGGTCATGGATGACACAATCTTAGGGATAAAATGGCAAATTGGCCCAAGGGCATTTTGGAAAAGTGAATTTTGTGGCTTGGCCTATAAATATCCCTAGGAACCTGAAAATTTGGAGGAAAAATGGAAAACCTTGCCAAGACTCTGTCCGATCACGCAATCAACCTTTATTCAGTTAAGCCGGTGACTTAGTGACTTCCTACACTAAACCTAGACAAAGTTCTCCCATAACTCCCTAACCTTAACCCAAAAAAATCCCTCATAATCCCTAGAGAAAGCTTGGAATAAACTCATCCCAAGAAGAGCTAGGAAGCATCATCGTTGGAGAAAAGGCCAAAGGAAACAGCAGAAACCATAGTCGGGCGCAAAAACGTGGGTAACCGACTTATCCACTGTCTATGTGGTTTCATGTTAGATATATATGCGGTTAGGATGCCTTTTATGTGACTTTGATTTATATATATGTGGTTGATGATTGTCTGGATCTATTGGTGTTGTCTGTGATTCTGTCAGAAGTTAGGAAAGCCTAAGCTGAAATTAGAGCTATGACACGATTTTGGTTGAAAATGTATGCTGAAATTTTTATCATGAAAAACTAATGTCATTTTTGGGTTCTACACGAAAAATTGAGTGGGGATGTCAAGTTTCATGATTTTTGGAGCTCTCTATGAATTTCTCAACAAACAGGCAGAAAACAGTGATTTTAGGAAATAAGGGCAAAACGGGAATTTCATGTTTTGGGCTGAAAAACTGGGTTGGTTTTCATAAAATATGGGTTTAGAACTATCAAAAACCTTAAGGGCAAGTCTTGAGTCCATCGGGTTTTTGAGAACAAAAATTCCAAAGAAAACAGGGCGTTTACGGGGCGAAATGGTAATTTTGGAAAGAGGGGCAAAACTGGAATTTTGTGCAGTGGGGTTCAGAATCTGGGTTTTTAGACATGAAAAATGATCTTAGGGCTACCAAAAACCTTGGGGTAAGGTCTTAGGCCTCTCCGGTTCATGGTCGCTAATCTCTGACAGAAACCAGACGCCTGTTTTGTTGATTGTGGATTTACATTTGTTTATGTTTATGAAGATAGTGAGTATGGAATTATGTTATCTTATGTGTTAAAAATTATGGGAAATATTAGGAGGAACTCTCTTGAAATGAAGCATGAGTAACCATACAGAACATGGAAAATTGCAAGACTTGGAGCTGAATTATGTCAGGTATGCGCTGAGCAGCCTGACTGAAGATTCATGGTTACATAATTTAATGAAAATCTTTCCAGACCACTTGCAATTATCTATGGATCCGCTGAATATTATTAATGAACAATTTTGATATATCTACGAGTTAAGTGACATAACATGTGTTAAATGTTTATGATGATAGGAGCTTATATACTAATGTCATATAATGATGATTGTTTGATATGATGTATGTTAGATGCTTATAATTATGTGGTGTTATATGTTAGGATATAAGATGATGATCTTTCAATGACTATGACGAAGATGATGACATGACCTATAATGTTATAATTGTTGCTTTAAGATGATGAATGGATATGATTGCTTTATGATGATGATGAACGGTGTTTATTATATATGAACTGTTGCATCAAATACTGAGCTGTGCACATGATGATTATGATGATGATGGGAAAAACGCCCTCTAGAAGGGCCGAGGGCTCAGCTTTTAGGGAAGGTCTTAGAACCAGTCGAGTCATAGGTCCGACCCCACCGCCATCCTTTTGATGGTCACCTCGGTCGTGGTTGGTGAAAATTATGGGGTCAAGACCCTACAGGTGAGACCCTTCAGGTTAACGCGACCTGGCCGCCACGATGCGGGCTAAATGTGTGGTTGTAGCAGTGTGGCCGCAACTGCAAGGGATGAGGGCGGAACCGCTAATAAGGCATGCCTTATACCGCGGGAGTAAAATGATTTTCAACAAGATGATGATTTTGATATCGTAGTGTAGCTATGTGGAGTTGTATGACAGTATATGAGTTAGGACTAGACTAGCAGACAGATGACGTAGATAATGAAGAATAGGATCCCTGATCACCTAATAATATAGATAAAGCTGCTCAGGCTTAGTATGGGTATTAACAACTAGTAGGACCATAGTGTAACTGTGACACCTAGAGACCCCTGAGCGGTGGAATCATAATTGAGTATGAAACGAGTTACGACAATTAAGGTTTCCCACTGGGAACACAATGTTCTCATCCCCCACTCCTTTATGGTTCTAGGCGAGCACGACAGGGATGTAGAGGACGTCAGAACACTGCAAGCAATACAAGGAAGAGCAGCACTGAAGAAGATGGATAGAGGAATAAGGAAAACAGAGCTACGATAGAGATCTCGCACTAGTCCTTATTCAGTAGGTATATGCGTGTACTACTATGTAATTGTACGTAACATCTATAATATTACATGTATAACTATTTGTGAATATATGGCATGGACCTTTGGTTGCTATGAATGTTGAATAGACCTAATTAATATCAGTTAAGTATGCTACGTTACCACTCACAATATATGTTCTGTCAAGAACCAGGCTCATATTTTATACTAGGATACGTATAAAGAAAAGTCAAATTTTGGGTCCATATTTCTGAGTAACTGTATTTTTAAACTCATAAGTGGGACTAAGTACTATCCCAACCAAATGAGATAACAACCTAGTCGGCAGGTTTGCGACTTAAGCGTGGACTAGCTAGCTAGGGTGTTTCACCCTCCGTAGACATTTTTCACCTGACATACACCCAAAAGCACCAATTTCAACCTAGCATACTTAAATGGTTAGTTTATGCAACCTAAGTGAAATCTATATGAGTGCATTAAATTATGTCCTAATATGCAACTAACATTCCTAAAAACTACACGAATTAGTAAGCAAAAACAACTCTAATTGGCGAGTCACCATTTATATGTATGCTCATTTATGGATGGCTCGAACAACAAATCCCTATGAAATGTCACCTAGATAGTGCACAGAGATCCATTGAGAAAAGTCATTTTTCTCATATCCTCCACATTTGGTTCTAAATTTCGACGGAGATTGCAAGGCACGAGGCAACCTTGGACCCAACTATATCATTTGCTAGCTTGAACCATTCGGGAGCCGTCTCTTCAAGAGTTGTCCCACGAGTCTTGAGATCTCTTGAAGAACGTTGTTGCGATCATTTCTACCGCATGATTTGTATGGCTTGATGTGATTGTGTTTCCTTTACTTTTTAAACTGTTCTTATGTTATATGATTACACCATTGCCTTTTCTTTTGGATTTTGAGTATGATATTGAACTTGGGTGTACCTATGACATCAATGTATGGTTTATAATGTTTAATGTATGAAGTTATTCAATTATATATTGATGTGCTTAATGTGTGCAAGTGAACTAGTCGCAAAAATTAATAGTGAGTCTTTTTATGGTCTCGGGTTGTCGTACCCACGAGGTCTGAGTAACCACGTTATTTTACAAATATAGGCACTTTTAGTTGTTTGGACAATGTTTTTGGAAATTTTTATTTAATTGTGAAAATAAAAGAAAACAAATAAATTAAAGCAACAAAAGAAAAGTAATTTAAATTTATGAAGAATTAAGATGAGGAGAAACGTTAGGATACCTGACTTCCATTACTCCTACCTATGTTGATAGTTACTAATCATATCCAATTATGAGAACTATTTATGATTAATGGTTGGGGTTAGTGGTCACTAGCCTTTCTCGAGGTCAAGTAACCCTCTTAGGTTAGGTTGGCCACACTAATCTCTTAGCAAGTCTAAACCCATTCTAAGGGTGTTACACCCTAATCTACCAGCCCCTCACACGATCACCTAGATTGCGATAAACCCTCTCAGAGAGACGCTCAACCTATGGTTTGCTAAACTTCATCCCATCTCCCAATCTCTCTCTCAAAGTGTCATGCAAGGATACAAACTACCTATATGGTGATCAAGTATATAAATAGTGCAATAAGAATTGAATAGAAAACATTAATCAAACAAAACCACAATTGGATATAAATCAATAAATTACAACATAGTTGACAAAGAATTTATGTCCATTGCCTAACTAGAAAGGAATTAGTTCATGATAGGGAGAAGGAGAAATAAAAATATAGTGAAAGAGGGGAGAAGATATAGAAGAGAATAGAAAATGATGGACTCTCTATTGATCTGGGAGTTCAATTGAGTCTCCTTGAGTCTTCTAGCTCTCTTAGGGTTGTCTATTCACTCCAAACCATCACTAAGCTCCCTTGGGGTTGAAGTGCTAATTTTCTATCTATAGAGGAGGTTCGAGGGTTTGAGAAATCCTTATTTTTTTAGTCCACGAAGGCCTCCTGCTTGAGCAGGCATAACTGCCACTCGAGCGGCCTTTGTAAATCTATGAGATGCAATTTTTTTTGCCTCACTGTGCGCTAGAGCATTACTTGTAGTGTTGGAGCACTCTTTGGAGCCTTTTTCTTGATATTTCTTGATTTTCTTGGCTCCTAAGCTTCCCAATACTTCATGGCTTCCTCCAATAGGCATATTGCACCGAAAAAAAACCCAAAATTACGTATCTCCACCTAGCATGCCTAATTTTTTAGTTTATGCAATCAAAGTGAAAGTCTAACTTAATGCATCCAAATGCAACCTATTATGCAAATAAAATGCCTAAAAACTACACAAATTAGCAAGTAAAAAGAAATTTAATTATAAAATCACAACCCCCAACTTGAGAACTTTGCTTTTCCCTAAGCAAAGAAAATGAAAAAGAAAAGAAAAATAACTATCCTATTAGATTCAAAACAAAACTAATAAATAAAAATGAAAAAAAAATCTTTTTATTGTCGTGACACTATAAACATCCCCTACAAAGCTGCGAAACTTGGAGAGGCACTTAAGCTAACTCAAAAAATAAAACTTATTGGTCTGTGTCAAAGTCTTAGATATAGAAAATCAGGGTTACACCCTTCATCATTGCTATAAATAGTTAACAACACCAATAAATAAGAATTAAATGACCGAACCACTAAACCACCAATATGTGCAAACGAATCATGTCCAAGAGAACTCAGCGAGTAAGTGTGTGCATTATGGCAAGCCAAGTCCACATTAGATCATGATTGTGCAAGTATTTTGACAGAGACAAGATCCTATAGCTTAGTATTTTTCCTTCTTTCTTTCCACTCATGCTAGCACTAGACTGAGATCGAAAGGACTTTTCTAAGCTTGTAAAGTAAGGCTTAGATGGGGGTATGATGGAATAATCATTTTGGCTTTTTTTTTTTCACATACCCTCAACTTGAGGAACCCTCTCCCTTAGATCCATGCATAGGTGAAGCCCCAACTTTAGTTGTTTGCACACCCATGCCTCTTTTTGATTGTTCGGCAGCCCACTTTCCTTTTGTTTCCTTCTTCCTTTTCCTTTGCAGCTAACAAAGAAATTAAGGCTTGCTCATAGCCCAAAGGGGGTGACTAGGGAGAATTTCATAAAAGGTGGGCTTGTAAAGGCTTACTTTTATGGGGTTCCAAACATGACCTAGATCATTTCCCTAACTAATGGTTCACTTGAGCTTATTTCCATTGGGATCAACTAAGGTTCTAAGAATTGTCTAAACTAGAACACAAGCATAAAATTGTAGAAAAATAATCAAGGTTATCATGCTCCTAAGAGTTTATTTATGTGCATTATGAAACACTCATGAGACATCATTACAATAAGCACAAACTAGTTTCAGTAGGTTTAGACAACAAGTCCAAGTTAATATAGAGTTGACAAATTAGCAATCTTTATTATCATCAGGGTCAAAACTAATATCAGTAAACTAAAATCTAACATAGGGGTTTTTCAATTTTTTTTAATTTTTTGATTTTTTTGAAAAATTAAATAAAATATATCTTAAAATTTATCCTAAAAGTTAAAAAAAAACTAAAAAAAATAGAAAACTTATGCATGAAATGAATAAAATGCAAGTTTTCCCGATTACTCTTTGTTCCTAACCATTGCACCAAAAAAATAATAAACACACAAATTAACATATGCAAATCCTAAGAATCAAGCAAAGAGAAAAAAAAAATGCAAAACTAAAAATTAGAACGAGATAAAAGATATAAATTTTAAAACCAATGGGTTGTCTCCCATTCAGCTGATGACTCTCTAATTAGATTTCTTTTTGCTTGCTAATTTATGTAGTTTTTAGGCATTTTAGTTTCATAATAGGTTGCATTTGCATGCATTCGTGTAGAATTTCACTTAGGTTGCATAAAATAACCATTTAGGCATGCTAGGTAGAAATAGGTGTTTTTTGATGTATTTCAAGTGTAAAATGTATATGGTAGGAAGCCATAAAGGATTGGGAAGCTTAGGAGACAAGAGAAGTCAAGAAAAGATGAAGAGATAGCTCTAGGGAGCACTCTATCGATCTAGAAAGCCCTGCAACGCATAGCGGAAGAGGACAAATTACTATAGAAGATTCATTACTAGTTGCTCAAGCAAGCGTAAGTGTTGCTCGAGTGACGGACCTTTGCTGAGAAAAAAAAAGGATTTCTCAAACCCTTGTAGCTCTTCTATAAGTAGAACATAAACACTTTGACTCCAAGGCATCAAGGAGACAAAATTGGGAGAGGAGGCAACCCTAGGAGAGCTAGAAGAATACCAGAGACTCCATTGATTTCTTGAATCAATAGGGAATTCGTCAATTCTTATTCACCCTATGTATCTCTTCTTCATTCTCTTTGTTTGTATTTTCTTTTAGCATGAACTAAAACTCTTTGTCGTTTATGTTGTAACGTTTCTACTCTCTATCCAGTTATATTTTATTAAATTAAAGTTTGTTATTCTATGTTATTGCACTATGTATATGCTTGATCACCATATAGGTAGTTAGTATCCTCATAGGACACTCGAGAGAGTGTATGTGAGATAGGACTAGGCTTAGCTAACCATAGGTTGAGCGAGTTGCCAAAAGGGTTTACTGCGGCTTGTGTGGTCGTGGGAGGAGTTAGTAGCTAGGGCATAAAATAAACCTTAGAATAGGTTTAGACCTCCTAAGAGATTGTAGGGGCTAATCTAGACTAAGAATGTAATTTGACCTCGAGAGAGGCTAGTAACCACTAACCCCAACCATTAATTATCAATAAATGCATAATTGGGTATGAATAGTAATTAGCAACATAAGCAGGATAGTGGAAGTCAAGTGTCTTAACGCCTTTTCCCATCATGATTCTTAAACTAATTTAATTGCATTTTTAATTGTTTTCTTTAATAATTTTATTTTCAGTTTTTATTTAATTATTGCAATTAATAGAAAACTCCATAAAGAACAAACCTCAACCACTAAGATATTTATCAAACATAATAATCTAATACCTTATATAGAATAATATAAAATAATTAAACATTGAATACATCTAGTAATCTAAAATTAACCTAACATAATATAACATTAAAATAATTAAACATTAACCTAAATAACTTTTTTAACAAAACATAATTAATTAACCTAAACATTAACCTAATTTAATTAACCTAATATAACATAACATAATTAATATAACATATAATCTAACAAAAATAAACCTAATTAATATAACATATAATCAAACAAAATTAATATAACATATTATAAATCTAAAAAAATTAACAACCTAACTAAAACTTAGTAAAAAATTAATCTAAAAACCTAGCTAATCCAAAACTAACAAATTTATTTTAATCTAACAACCTAATTCAAAAACTTAATCTAACAACCAAACATAATTATTTAAATCTATCAACCTAATTTTAACAACCTAATCTAACAACCTAACATAATTTTAATCTAACAACTTAACATAATCTACAAAAAAAAGAAGAAAAAAAAACTAACCTTAAACAGTGATGGTATACAAATGGCAGTGGCGACGGCGATAATAACAAGCCTGCGGTGGCAAGGAGGGGGGTGGCAGTGGCAGTGGCAGGGAGAGGGAGTTCAGGGAAGGAGGGGACAAAGGGTGTATATATAGCCTCCACCAACTCACGGCCATTAATGGCATTGGTTCGTTACCGTCGGAGTTATTGTCAGATGTTACAAACGTGGGGAAAATGTATGTCTCCTCATATTTTGAGAAGTTACCATCGGTAATATCCAACGGTAACGTTAAAGGTTAATAATTTCATTTTTTTACCGTTGGCAATTTCTTATTTTCTTTTGTCACCTTACTGTCAAAATATTCTGACGGTAAGGGTAATAATTATTTTGAAAATAGTTATTATTAAGAAAAGATGCCATGATTTATTATTATTAAAATTACCGTTGAATTTTTCTGATGGTAAGTTTAGAATAATAAATACTATTAAAAACTGTTAAAAATCGCTAACGGTAACAGCTTCACGCCACCACGCGCCATTGGGCGCCAAACTTTACCTTTGATTTTACTGTCTAATATTTTTTTTGATAGTAATTGTGGCCAAAATTGCTTTATTTCATCCTAAAAGTTTTCACCGTCAGTTCTTTTGTGCTTTTCAACAATAATACTGTCAGATGGAGAATCAACTGTAATTAACGTATTTCTAGCAGTGGAATTACTCAGGTAATTTATCTTACATTTGTCTGTGGATTTTCCTAAAAATGTAGCATCATACATATAAAAAACAAAAACTAAGTGATGGTGAGAGTGGGAAGGCCTATGCATGAAAAGTTGATAATAATAACTAACTAATAAACTAAAAACCAAAAGCATGATGAAACAGAAAATGAGACAAAAAAATTATCATAATGTAACTTTTAAAAGTATTTGTTTTGTTTATCCAAAATCCGCCCTTAAAAGCTTGCT
Source organism: Nissolia schottii (assembly GCA_003254905.1). Classification (NCBI taxonomy): domain Eukaryota; kingdom Viridiplantae; phylum Streptophyta; class Magnoliopsida; order Fabales; family Fabaceae; genus Nissolia; species Nissolia schottii. The sequence continues at coordinate 329,461 of QANU01031401.1, forward strand.
ATTTTGCCTTTTGGATCTTCAAGAATTTACGTGAAACTATATCTCTTCAACAAAGAATACAAGAACAATCCTACACAATCAATATACATCAGATTTTTTCATCGGGGCAAGATCAATGTAAGAGAGGGGTAGTGAGAGTGAAATTAATACTTTTTTTTTGTAAGAACAAAGAGGAAAAATTACTTGTAACAGTGTCATATATAACTTTTTTTTTTAACTTTTCCAAGTTTCTTGCTTTCGTAGTCCAAGCTGATTCGGTGTCAATATGGGTTGTGCCATCCCTAATTGGTCTTGTTTTTTGGGAACACCATGGTCATCCCTTTGATTTGTTTTGCTTCTCCTGAGTTTCACTTTAAGAGTGTGTGACTAAGACATGAGTGACAAAACCATAGTTAGTTATAATACTGATATAAACTATACAACAATGAGTACATGGAATTTATGTAATGTATGCAACATCCCGTGAACATATAACTTTCATTCCCTCTAACGCTAAATTTAATAAAGTGATGAAATCATGAATCACAATACACTAGTCTCACTATCTGTGAATTCACGGTATTGACTGACAATAATTTCATGAAACAAGAGGTGGTCAATGCACATCAAGACAGAGATAGAGTAACTTGAATGAGAAAACCCTAGTCCCAATTTGTGCGAAAGTAAAAATACAGGAAAAAAGGAGAAAAAATAGACAATCCCTAAACAGCAATCAACACATAGACGAATCATACCTCTCACTCAGAGTTGTGAAGCTTTTAGTTGTGGTGGTCTGAACGCGGGTTTCAACTAGGTACGAGAGAAAAGAAAGCAAGGAAATGCTTGAGCTTTTACGTCATGATGGTTAAAAGACGAGTAAGATGTCCACGAAGTTTGGACATAAGAGAGAAAGAAATTCGTCCACAAAGTTCGGACGCCGAGCATACAGTTGTCCACGAAATTCGGACACCAGAAAGTCATCCACCAAGTTCGGACGCCAAGAAAAGTCATCCACGAAGTTTGGACGCATACGAGCCCTCATGTGCCAGTGATACCACCTTCAGGGTACACTCCCACCATTCTACCAGCCGAATGGTTGTAAGCGCGTTGTGGTTGTATGGGGATGACGATCCCGCAATCAACAAGGGAGTGAAGGCACCCAGTAACGAAAAGGACGCGGCCATAAGCGCGTAAAAGAACCCCCAACCCCTCATGCATGATATTTATGTGATGATTGTATATTTTTATGACGACGTATGAGTATGAATATATTACGTAAGCCGTCCATTAGACGCGCACACGACGGTCTAAGTAGTACCGCGAGTAAAGATAACAAGCGCGAATGCCTAGATAAGTTGAAGATTAGAGATCCTTATCACATAGTAATTAGATAAAGCTACTCAGGATCCTAGGAAAGATAATAACCTGTAGGGAGTCTAGATGCATGAACACGTAGAGATCTCCTAAGTGGCCTGAAGCATAATCGAGTTAATCAGACCCCACCGGCCATAGTTATCCACTAGGAACCACACGTTCTCACCCCCACTCACTTATGACTTCAGGTGAGTACGATGAGCCTGCCGCCGAAGAAGCAGAGGATCCTTCGCAGCAAAGTTAGACACAGAGACCCGGAGACGGGGGACGAGGCGGAGATGTGGACGTACCTTATCGTGGATTGCCCCGACCCTCTGAGAGCAGCCCCTATAACACCCGCCAGACTCGGATCATCAGCCGACGATCCCATCCTCATTGACGTCGACACAGAGGAGCCTCCACCCTATGAGTGGGGGTCATGGGGGTCTTGGCCACCACGACCCCCACGCAAGCTTTATCGCCGGACAGCTAGGAAGCACGTCGCCTTTGTCTACCGTCATCCATTCGCACCCCGCACCCATGACGCTGAGGCCGGACCGTCCTCCGTGCCCCGGGACTTGCCAGCTATCTTGGAGACTCCCCCGGTTGAAGAGGATGCCCCTGACGGTGAGGACTTGATGAGCGTGGATTCCTCCGAGGAGGACGAGAGCGAGTTAGAGGATGAGGAAGAGGAAGACCCCAGCCTGGACCCAGAGGAGTACGGCCGGAGCCCATGACCAGTTTACATTCCTCCGACCCTGTCGCTAGCTTTTTGTTGCTGCCACCTTTTGTAGACTATGAACAGATAGGAGTTAACGTAGATAGTGTATATTCGTGACTATTATGTATGTATTGTAAGCATATAATAGCTAGGCTTGACTGGTACGAACAAATAACTATATATATATATATATATATATATATGTAACTAATGTGTACATTAATGATATGTGGACCCACTGTTCTATACTCGATGTATGTTTACTAGTCTTATTGCTTTTTGGATATTCGTATCGAGCATAAGNAAAAAAAAAAGGTCCCTATTTTGAGGTAAGAGATCTAATTGCTAAAGCTAACTAGGGACTATGAGTACTCCCGCACGACGAATAACAACCTAGCAGACGCAGACTATGACTTAAGCATAAGCTGCTAACTTAGGGTGTTACATATTACCTATGTTTTAGAGTTTTTTGTGCCTAGCTAGACGTTATTTCGTTTCGCTACATGCAAACTGCATCTTATTTATGCCTCTATTTTACAAATGTATAGTTCACATTTTGAAAATGAATTTTTAAAGTTCAAAATGTTTTCATATTTTCACTTAAGTATTTAATAAGGTGAGTGGCTATTGTCACTTCTCTTTATCTCATGTCACTCCCACTTTTATTAATTTTATATAAACTTCCTAAAATATCCTTCTTTCATTTCATTTATAAGAATAATTTAATGTTAATCATTCATCATCAATAAAATTTTATCAAAATTATTATTTATATCAAACATTCACATTTTATTCAATGATTAGATATTCAAATATTAATCCAAAAAAAAATTCAAATATTAATCATTTATTTATTTAATATAATTATTTATATATTTTTACGGTTCAATAAAGTCATCTAAAATAATATAGCATGGCATGTTTTTTCAAAAAACAGTGAATTAAATTAAATAAAAAAGTGTATCCATAAATCACAATATAACTACATATCTTAATTTTTGTCGCAATTGTTTCATTTACTCTCTTTCTATTCTCTAATGTTAGTCCATTTGTTTTAGACTCATTGATAATTCAGTGCATCTAAAAACAATTGTGTCTAAACTTTGAATTATCACTGAATCTAAAAAACTGAAATGGACTACCATTAAAAAACGGAAAGAGTATGTTTTATAAAATTATGGTACTTAATCTATAAACATTAGTTACTTGTACCATAATGAGCTTTAAAAGGTTAGGTTTTTTTATTTATTTTTTATTTAGTTTTATTTGTAATAAGATGATATTACATTTTTGTTCATTAAGATTTTGAAATGATTAAATCAATTCCTCATTAAAAAGTGAATATCATAGTATGTTTGTTTTTCGTTTTTAGTCCTATAATTGTTGCTATACAATTTTCTTGTATCGGTACTGATTAATTAGTCTTGTAATTATCCATTTCAACCTCATTGTAGTCTTATGCATGTTGTGAAAACTTAGCTATTAGTCATATAACTTTTGTTATTCGTGTAATGATTTGTTCCTTTTATTACGTTGATTATTATATGACAATGTAAGAGATATTATAAAGTTAGAGATATTTTCATGAACGAGATCATTTTTTACGGGATGAAAGAGATAATTATTGACGCCAAAATAATTAAAATGGAAGAAAGGGTACTTTAGGTAAAATATATAAAAGTTGTTAGAAGTGGGATTGACACTAGACAAAGAGGAGTGACAATAATAATCACTTCTCATTTATTAAAGGATGTAAAAATTATAACGTTACAAGTAATGAACATTAATTATGATTTAAACGCAATTAACTAACTAGAGTGTTACGATGTCCATCATTCAAAAAGACTACGATTTATACTTTGTAAATACCATAGTCACGTGGATTTTCCCCTAAAAAAAAAAAAACGTAATGCGATCAATTCCCGGTGCCAAAAAAACATCCGTCTCATCTCTCGCTCGCTCGTGTTACTTTTCAGTGTTCTAATTCGGATTGATTGTCGAGGTTCTTGTCCTCTTTTCGTCCATCTACATAGACAAGATTCTAAAAGGATCATTTCTTTTTTCTTTTTTCTTTTTATCCAAGTTTAACATATTGCATGGTTCAGCGGAGTCATTAGCGCATGGCATTTAATTTGTCTACGGGATGAGAGAGGAATACAAGAATAATATTGGCAAATTCCAAAGACCATTTTGGCTTTGGAAGAAAAGAAGGTGATTGCTGATTGTTCCCCGCTTTATGCCGAACAAGTGAATGGCGTTAATTCGATGCAATGTATTTGGCACTTGCCGTTAAAGAGAAAGAGAAAGGGAAGCGTATGAGAGAAAGAGAGAAAGAGAGAAAGAGAGAAAACAGGGCCCCCCCAGGCCCCATCGTCTCTTTGAAGGTGGCGTGTCGTATGTAACCTCTCACACTGTGTGGTGTTGTTAGCCTATCCCTATCCGTCAGCCTTGCCTCTATCAAAATTTGAACTTCAATTATTATTTCCTTTTTATGAAATATAAAAGATTAGATGAATTTGACAACGATCATTTGTCTTATCTCTTATAAAAATATTTATTTATTAAAGCGATCGTGTCTACATAAATACGATTATCTTTCACTAACTAGGTCAAATATTTTTTTCCAAGCTTCAATAATTCTCATTAGGACGAGAGTCTCACCTGCTCAATATACCGATTAAAAAAATTTAGAAAAACCAACGCGATCTGCTTTGGTGCTTTCATAAAATAAAAGCTAACATGTGTCGTTATCAAGATCTATTCCATCATGGTGACCGTATCATGCTTCATATGCTTAGCTTGTGCAAGTTTTTTTCCCCTCCTTTTGTTTTTGTTCTTCCTTTTTTAAAATTTTCTCTCCCCGCGTCTCCACCGCTCTTCAATGAATCAAATCCACGAAATGGATTCCATCTCGTGTGGGATAAAGAGAGGCATTTACTCAACCATCCCCAAAGTGGATGGGTAGTGGTTGGGATTACTATTCCTATTAATAACCTCGTGCCCCATATTTGGGATACAAGGCTTTCACCACCACATCACTCCTATTTTTGAATTAAAAAAAAAAAAACATTTGCCTATAACTAGTTTTTTTTTTTCCCCGTGTATTCCCGGGACCAAAACAAAAGCAAGTAAAGCTTCCCCCCACCAATTGTTCCCGTTTGAAAACCTTAACCCAACAATCTTCGCTCTGCTGTACCTCTGCGTGAAATCAATGCACATTCCCTCAACAAGAAGAAACAAAGATACAAGACAAACGAGGAGTCAGAATCAGAAGATTTAGAAAGAAGAAAAAAAAAAAGGACACAAGGCTGTTTACCATTTTCTATCATTTCCACACACATCCCAACCCACCACCAAGGAAAAAACTTCGCTCCCTTTCCCTTCTCTTATTTAATTCTATTCCATCTGCTGCACTAAGAGTAAATAAACACGAACAATAATATCGGAGAATATCCGTATAAGTAGTGCAGATTTCTTATTAGAGAGTGGGGGCAAACCGGACTGATAATAGTGTTGTCAATTGAAATCCCCTCACTTCCCATTCATCAACGTAAAATCACCGCTGCTCCGATGTCAATAAAAACACTACTTAAATAGAAAGTAAACCCTGCATTGGATCAAAACCCATCACGTCACCGTGCTAATAATCACGATGAGGAGGGGGGACCATGTCCAAAAAAGATAAAGCGGAGCCAACGGGGGTTGGTCCAAGTGGTAAGCGGCTTGGTATCGCTTAAGCAAGGCCCCGAGTCCGAGACCTTGTGCACGCAATTATCCCCGTCGAGAGACTCACCCGCCATAGCCAGGTGCGCGACCCGGTCGACCCAGATTAGTCAAGGTTAAGCCTTAGATATCGAGCAGGCAACTAAAAAAAGACGATAAAGGGGGGGTGTTAACAAGTATGATCAAGCTCATTAATATTACCAATTTACAACCGGTCAGAGAAGGAAAGATTACAATACTACCAGCGCCTAATTAAGTCTCCTCCTAGAACAAAAGTCAGCTAAAAATCAAAGAACTCAATCACATAGAATATATATATATATATATAGAGAGAGAGAGAGAGAAGCATTAATTAATGGAGTTATATATATATATATATATATCATCATCATCATCATCTACTCTTCTTTCAACATGTGTGAAGGAACGACATCTTGAAGAAGCCCGTGGTCCCTTAAAAACGCAGTGGTTCCAGGATTACAAAGCAGTCTCTCTTGAGAAAAAGCAATCCTTGGAGCCGAAGCTGAAGAAGTAGCGTCGTTGTAAGGGAAGCCCAAAGAGGACAATGTGTTGACCAGTAGCTGTTGCTGCTGCTGCTGATGATGATAGTGGGACGAGTAGTTTCCCGGAAAGCCCGAGCCAAAGCCCGCCGCGGCCGCCGCAGAGAAACCGGGCGGAACCGGAGCTCCGCCTAGGCCCGACCGGGGCATCACCGGGCTCGGATGGATGTGCTGGCCTTCGTAGGTTGTCACCACAACGCTTGGATCGGTGAAAGACCGCTCCACGCGCTTCTTTACATTACATGAAGCACTGGTGCAACGATAGTAACTCCTACATACACACACACAAACGCACACATGGTTATAGATTCCGAATGTTAAAAGAGCATTTTAAATGTTGCTGGGAAGTAAGAGAGAAAATTAAAGCCCAAAATTTTGAGCGAGACATGACCTAAAAATCACATTAATCAACTTGATGCCGACCACATTTGCATATAGAATTTTTATTTTAGGGAGGGAAGGAAGGAAGGAAAAGTTGGAATATAAGAGAGAGAGAGATTTTATTGTGAGAAATGAAAGCGTTAATATATATATATAGACACACACACGCACCTGGGAAATGGGCTGTTTTTCACAGCCTTTTGACCGTACTTTCTCCATCTGTACCCGTCTTCCAGATGATCGACCTCGCTTTTCGTCATGAACGCGAATCTCGGTTCCCTCTGTCTCTTCTGGTTTGTCTTCTTTGGCTTCAACCTAAGGAGAACGCGGATCCCAGAAGCCAATATCATATATTAGAATGTTCCTAGCTTAGCTAACATCAACCATATGTATTTTATCTCAAAATAAAAAAAGAAAGTAGAGAAAACAAACAAGCAAACCCATCTAATTATTTATTCATCTAATTGGACTTTGAAATATTACGGTCGTTGTTCCCTTGTAAGAAAGAAAAAAAATAAAAAATAAAAGATGTCAAAACACGTACTTTAATTTACACCAAACCACCAAAAATTATGCTCTTCAATCATCCTACCCCATGAACTACTCCCCTTCTGAAATTAACTTCAAAAATAAAAAATAAAAATGAAGCTTAGCAGAACCCCCTAGAAAAAAAAATGGAAAAAGGAATATAAATGAGAATAAATTAAAAACACAGATTTAAACATAAAAAAAAAAAAATCAAATAAAATAAAATAGCCCATGGTCCTTCTTATCCTTCAATCGCAAAAAACAGCTTTCAAGCAATCTCCCAAATATGTAAAAGCGAGACAAACAGGAAACAGCAACTCATAAAAAGCAAAGAGAAGTACGAAAAACCAGTACAGTTTCTTCGTCTTGCGTTGTGCGTCATCGTCATCATCGTCATCATCCCCTCCTTCTCCTCCTTCCACTTCATCTTCCGCTGCCGCTGCCGCTGCCGCCTGGTCCACGGCCTTATTATTCAGCTCATCATTGACTGCCTCACTGGACGCCGACGAGATCGACGACGAATTCGGAGTGGCGGGTTGCTGCTGCTGCTGCTGCTGCCGCCGCCGCTGCTTGCACTCCTTCCCTCCAGTCGCGGAAGAAGGACGAGCCACCGCGGCGGGCACCGTTGACAGCAGCGGCAAATCAAGCAGCAGAGAAGAACCGCCGCAGCCCCCCGCTCCCAGCAACTCCATAAACCCTAAGGAGCCCCTCTCGGCCTCCCAGAAATCGAACGCGCCCGAGAACGGATAGCCGTTGTTGCTGCCGTTGTTGCTGCTGTTGTTATAATTACGAGGCAGAGAAGAGGAACCAAAAGCACCCTCCGCCTTCACAGCCATCATCTCCTTCTTCTCCATGTACCTACCTGAGATAGCACCGCGCCGATCTCGCTCTCTCAAACGCTAAGAGAACCGAAACTCGAATCCTTCATATTCTTTTCGCCCCAGCTCTCACCTCACCCGCGCTTGCTCGAGCCTCTCGCACTAGCCAGCGGTTGAGCGAGGATGGTTTGATCTGATTTATAGATAGGGGGGTGGGTGTGTGTGGGAGGAAGAGGGAGAAGAGAGAGAGAGAGAGAGAGGGGGGGGTGTGTGTGCGTGTGTGGGTTTTCGAAGAGAGAAAAATGGGGAAAAGGTGTGGAGAAGGGAAGTGAGGTGGTAGTAATGAATGATGGCAAGGCTTGACCGGCAATTGCAGGTCGCCAGCCGGTACGGACAGAGTTTGGCCGGTGGCAGATATAGAATGCACGTTGGGAGCTGCCGCGGTGGACGGTTTCATACGTGGAGTTTGACCGCTCGAACGGGTTCGCAATGTGAACGGGGTTTCGGATGCACCGCCACCTTCTAAATTCTAAGAGCATCTGAGTAGGAAATAAGAGTTTTTTTTTTTTTTTTTTTTAACGTACAGTTACGTTCATATATAATTTTTTTTATTAGGGTAGTACATGCATGTGCTGAAAATAGGGAAGAGATTAGAGCAAGAGAGTAATTTCACCGAGGAAGAAAGTTTAAAATAATTGAATTTTTTTTATTGTGTTTTATAGTCTTCGTTAAGTGTTATTCTCATGATATTTTAAGATGGGTGAATATTTTAGTATGTAAATAGAATTTTTTTTTAATTGTTATATCTCCTTGTGTACGTGTCGACTGAGAGCTCCTAGTTGCGGAATTAATTACTTTCTTCTCATGTTTGCTTTGAGGGTAGCCATGTCATATTCGGAGACATTTTAACCTAATTAATTTGTAAGAGCTCTTAATTTGAATGTTTGTATTTACTATAACTTTTGAATAAATGTGACATATATATGTTCAAAATAACGATATATTATCCTAAAAATTTTATAAGGGTGTATTTGTCATTTATGTTTTGAAGGAAAAAAAAGACTTTACGAACTTAGTCATGATTTTTAAGTCTCCAAAAGTCTTCCATTTCTCTTTAAAACCTAACTCGCGAATACACTCTAAAATCTTTTGCGAATATTAAAAAAAATAAGAAAAGAATTCTACTGTTTCTCATACAAATCCTACAGCTCCATGGTTATGGTCATTTTCTTTAGTTTTTTTTTCTGTTTCTTTTCCATTTTGAACTTTTCATTTTTTCTCTTAAAACAAAATTCTGTGAAACATTTGCAGCACATATCTATCCTCCACTAGTCGACCCAAGTTGCCCTTGAAAGCGAACAGACATAAAGAATTTATGCATATATAGTATTAGAAAATGTTATGGACTAGAGACTAAGGGTTTGGAGAGCTTTGGCCCCCTAAGGAGTGAGGGGAGCTCGTCTTGCCTAAGGGCTCAAAGGGCTTTAACCTACTAAGGCGTAGTGAGAGCTCATCTCACACGCTTACACTCGTCAGCCCAAGAGGAGAGCTCCAAGACGCCTACAAGAGGAGAGGGTTGCAACACAAGTCTAAGAAAGAGCATCCCAGTATGTAGGTGTTCTCTAAGCAGCGTGTAATATCCTGATTTTTTCCCTTATGAACATTTCGTATAATAAATAAATAAAAATAAATTAATAAGATTGGAAAATTTAATTATTAACTTTAATCCTTGAAATATTAGCTAAAATCAGTAATTTTGCGATTTCGCGGAGTCCTGTGAGGTCCAGATCAATTTTCGATCAGTATTAAAATTAAATTATGACTCAAGGGAGTCCGTAAAATACACTAATATGAAAATAAATTCAATAATGCCCAACTAAAATTAAATAAATAACAAGGAAAATTAGTGGGTCATAACGGTATGTCCGAAATATTTTTAGGATATCCGTACACAAACGATTAAGAACCAAATACGATCAAAACAGATCAAAGTGGAGCACATGCTCTCACCCACGGCACCCAAGCCAAAGAAAGAAACAAAAAGGAAAAAAAAAAAAAGAACTATAACACGTAAGTGTATGTATAATATATAATTAACTGAGGCGGTATGTTCCTAGTTGTGAGTTTTAGAAGAATTGTATCAGAAACACAGAGACAGACCTTTCCCGTCAGGAGAGCCTGACTAGACAAGTAAGAGAGACAGACCTTTCCCGTCAGGACAGCCTGACAAGATGTGTTAGAGTTATGGTCCACTTCCGGTTACCCCGTCAGGGCGGCCCTTCGCCACCCAGAGGGGTGGAGTCTTGTTTGCCTCGAGGAATAGATATAAAAGGTTAGGTCGTACACCACCATGGGGATGACGGTCCCGAGGTGTACGAGGAGGTGTGGATAGACAAACAGGATCCCCAGGAGAGCCTGGAAGAACGTAGGACCGACAGACAGAATCCCCAAGAGAGCCTGACAGAACATATGAGAGATAGAAAGAATCCCCCAGGAGAGCCTGGCAAAACATATGAGAGATAGACTGAAATCCCCAGGAGAGCCTGATAGGAAGTGTGAAAGAAGTCAGCATGCATGAGTTATGTAATGGATGTTGTGTATGTAATTATATATGTGTGTGTGTGTGTGTGTGTGTGTGTGTGTGTGTGTGTATTTGGGTTGGAATATATCAAGTGACGCAGTATCACGATATTGCCCCACAGAGTACAGGCGCGTGGGTACATGATCAGAGGACACGATACCCAGACGTCTAGGGATAGAAAGCATGAGAACCTATGAGTAGGCAAAGCAAGATTAGATCCCCACGATCACCTAATAGTTTAGATAAAGCTGCTCAGGACTAGCATGGATAATAACATGTAGGGATGTAGTATAACTGTGACACTTAGAGACCCCCTGAGCGGCGAAATCATAACTGAGATGAAAATGACTAGTTAAGCCCTAAGGGTACCCACTGAGAACGAAGCGTTCTCACCCCCACTTACTTATGGTTCCAGGAGGATACGACTAGTATCTCTGAAAGGTCAAGACGACCGCAGGACGTGAGGCCAGAAAATTCCAAGGAGGTCGCAAGATTCCCAGTCTCAATCCACGTGCTGAGGCGATTACTGTTTTGTAGTATGTATCAGTCAAAGGGTTCAGATATACCATTGACGACTATGTGCGGTAGATTTAATATGTATTACTATTCAAATGTGTACTTGTACTTTGGACCAAGTGAATGTATATATATACACACACACACCATGAAACATTTTGTATGAATGTCCAATAGACTAGTTATCGCTTAAGTCCATTGGGACTCTATCACTTGTATATCTATACGTTTCCTTGAATTCGCATGGCTCATAGTTTATGAATTAATAAAGAAAGGGAAAAAGTTTTAAAATCGGTTCATACTTTCAAGTAAGAAATATTTGCAAGAATAAAAGTAGGGGCTAGAAGTAACCCAACCAAAGCAAAAAACAACCCTGTAAGCATTGTTTATGGCGTACGTGTAAGCAGCTAGCAGGGGTGTTTCATCGCGAGACTTTAGACCCGAGTCAACCTAACAAGGCTAAAGGAGAAAGTGACGTGTTCTCTTCCCGCAATTAGCAGGCCGTGTAACTAACTCCTAGAGAAGCGGGAAAAGATAAACCTCTGAGATAAGGGGAAGCCATTATTTGAATTTCTTGCATTGTATCTCTATCTAACCGACCTACCTCACCTATAAAAGTACATGATCTCAGGTCACTAGGTATTATTCATTCACTTTCTAGAATACTTGCCCAACACCTATACTTACTTGAGCGTCGGAATGCCTTTGCAAGTACACCCCGTCGACAATCTCTCACGCACAAGGAACTCACATTAGAGATTCTGTCAAGGAGCCTTCTTCAACTGTCTACTCGTGTTTAGGTAACTATGTTCCCTATATGAATTACTTAGGAACATTGGCGCTGTCTATGGAGAACCTTGATACTGTCTAATAAGTATCAGATTACCCTTTCTATAGGTGCTCTGATGGAAGCCAATAACGTCGCTGCAAACCCCCTCCTTCCAACATTGGCTAGGGATGACCGCGAACATAATCCTCGGTATGAGCAACCTACGTGCATAACTGGGGAAAATGAGGTAAAGTGACGGGAACCCAATTGTCAAAACATCCCATCCCAGGTGGTTGTCCCGAACTCCTAGAACGACATGGACCCCCACGAGGTCATTCTCAGACTCTGAGACCTTAACAACTGGCAAGAGCTATGCCTCAAAGCTTTAGAGAAAAAAGATAAACCCATAAGAAAGGAACAGAGGGACCGGGACCAAAAGGGGGTCGATCAGAGACCTAACTCTCCTTGGCGTTTGGATCACCATAGATTGCAGGCACAGGAAGGGTCCCGAACTCCCCCCATCATAGGAACAGGGAGAAATCCCCTTCCCCAACCTCGTGGAGAAGTAGATCCCATAGGACTCCTTCTCCGGAGCACCGATACTGAAGCCTGCCTCTATTGACTTCTTAGTGTTAACTAGGGGGAGAACGGGTTACTGTGAAGCTACTTGGAGTGTTTTGCCAAAGAAACAAACTTAGTGGAGAGCATTACGATTGAACAAAGACTAATGAAACCATGCTTTGGAGTTTGTCCAGGGACCCCATTCTCAGAAGAACTCCTCAGGCAGGAACCAAAGACGCTTAAGGAATTTAACCGAAGGGAAGAGGTGCACATCAACAGGGAAGAGAGAAGAAAATCTCTATAGAGAAAGGATTAACAACCCTAATCCCCAGCAGAGCATTCGAAGAAGGAATGTCTTCTTTCAAAGTCCAAAAGGCAACGGAATTGGACCGAGCTAACAGCAACTGCATCGCAAATCTTGAAGGAGATAGTCAATCTTATCTATATTGTGCCACCCAGAATACTAAGGAATGTACCCAAAGGAAAAAAAAAAACCTCCCCTTTTGTGAGTTCCATCAGTCTCGTTACCACAAGATCGATAATTGTATTGACCTTAGGGAGGCCTTGGAGCAGCTTATCCAATAGGAAAAGAGCGTCCATGGCATAATTCGTGAGGAGCAGGGGGTAAGAAGCCCAAAAAAAAGGCCCCCTAATTTCAAAGAGGATAAAAGGAACACCAGAAATGAAGAACTCGATTCCACGGATGGTGACGATAATGAGGGTAATAGGATCCTCAGAACAGTACCATCACGAGTGAGTTCACAAGTGGGGAAGAGTCTAGAGCTATGAGGAAAAAGCACCTTAAGGAGATAATGCATGTATCCACCGGAGATTGGGCTCATAGAAAACTCCCATCGATGCCACAAATCAATTTCACCAATGAGGATGGCGAAGTAGTCGCCTCAGATCATGATGACGCGGTGATCATCTTGGATGTAATGGTCAATGCTAAAGTAAAGAGAATCCTAATTGATCAAGGAACCTCGACAGAAATTCTGTTCCGTAACACCTTCAACAAGCCCAGACTCGATCCTTCTGACTTGAAAGTCCACAAATCAGAGCTAATAAGTTTCATAGGAGAACGAATAAATCTAAGCAGATATACCACCCAATGCATCACTTTTGGAACTTGACCCAACACTATAATTGAGAAAATTGACTTCCTAGTGGTCTACTGACGGTTAGCATACAATGCCATTATCGGCCGGGAAACACTAAACAAGCTAGGAGCTGTAGTATCTAGCATTCACCTAGCCATGAAGTTTCCTTTAGAAAAAGGAGAAGTTATCACAGTGAAAGCTAATCATTTGCTCTCAAGGAAATGTGACCAAGAAAGCCTAGAAGTTATTTATGGGAAAAAATCTCAAGATGAGAACTCCAAGACCAGAGCTGAAGTCATGATGGTTGTAACATCCCGCTTTCTCCTTAGCGAAAATCTCGCTCGACAATTGTTTAGCAATTCTCGTTGTAGGTTAAACTATTAAAAATATGAACTATTAGGTTAAAAGTATCTGTAGAAATAATTTTACGCATTTTCACAAAATTCTGCAGACACTAGAATAAACCCTTATTGTCGTCTGAGTATAACAGCGCGTCGAAAGTATCCGTAAAAAGTACGGCTACAAAAGAGAGTTCACAAAAACCTCAAATGGACTTATATTATTCCTTAGAAAAATTAGAGGATCACAAGGACGTGATCGGAATATTTTTAAAACAGCCGTACGTGAAGAACCGAGACCGAAAACGACAAAAACTGATCAAAATTGATCTGCCGGATACCCTCAATTATTGGCCACACAAGTGGCCAAGACACAAAGGCCATACACAGCCAAGAAGGGGGCCAAGTGGCCAAGTTAAAAAGTCAAATGGTGACTCATCACCATGTATTATGTCATGCATGACATAAACCAAGGGCAATTTGGTAAATTGGTCCAAGGACATTTTGGGAAAGTGAAAATTAGGCCTTGGCCTATAAATACCCCTCGAAATCCAAAAATTTGGAGAAAAGGGAAAATCTTGTCAAACCTTTGTCCGATCATACATTCAACTGTTATTTTGTCAAACTAAAAACCCAGAAACTTCCTACACCAAACCTAGACAAGATCCTTCAGGAATTCCCTAACCTTAGCCCACAAAAAATCCTCAAAATCCCAAAAGAAATATTGGAAGAAACTTAGTCTAAGAAGAACTAGGAAACATCATAGCTAGGGAAAGGGTCGCAGGAAGCAACAAAAACCGTAGTCGGACGCAAACAAGTGGGTAAACCGACTTATCCACTGTGTATGTGGTTTTATGTTAGATAATATATGCGGTTAGGATGTTGTATGTGACTATGACTGTGTTTATGTGTTGTTGATAATTGTCTGGATTTGCTGGTGCTGTCTGTGATTCTGTCAGAAGTTAGGAAAGCCTAAGCTGAAATTAGGGCTATGGCACATTTTTGAAAGGAACTGTATGCTGGGATTTTTATCATGAAAAACTAATGTTATTTTTTATTTTTACACAAAAAATTGAGTGGGGATATCAAGTTTTGTGAATTTTGGAGTCCTCGATGAATTTCTCAGCAAACAGACGAAAAACGACGTTTCTGGGCATGCAAGGGTAAAACGGGTATTTTGAAAAAGTGACTGAAAAACTGGGTTTATTTTCGGAAAATATGGGTTTAGAACTATCAAAGAACCTAAGGGAAAGTCTTGAGTCCATCAGGTTTTTGAGAACTAAAATTCCAAAGAGAACAGGGAGTTACGGAATAACAGTTTTGGGAAAAAGGGGCAAAACAGTAATTTCGTGATTTTGGGATTAAAATCTGAATTTATAAGCATGAAAAATAATCTTAGGGCTACCAAAAACCTTCGTTTAAGGTCTTGGACCTCTCCGTTTTATGATCCCTAATTTCTGACAGAAAGTGGATGCTTGTTTTGCTAGTTGTGTTGTTGATATTTGTTTGGAATTGCTGGTGTTATCTGTGACTCTGTCAGAATATAGGCGGACTTAAGCTTGAATTAGGAACATAACCACTTTTTTAAGAGGAACTGTATGATAGGAACATAACCAAAAAGTCAATGAGAAAGATTTTAATTTCGATGTTGTGACTTCGGTCTGTTGAGCGGCCTCACACGGAAGCAAATTTTGTTGAGCCTCTCAGATCTAGGCGCTGAGCGGCCACCCTGGTCCGCTAAGCGGCCTGATCCAAAGATGCATGATTTTGACAATCCAAGGGCCCAAATTTTTGTGATATTCGAATGACAATGCCTTGACATTCAAATAACCATTAAAGAACTTAAGACTTTAGCTTCCTTACATGTTCCAACTAGCACAGAGACTTAGAAACGTATATGAAACTGTTGATTTATTGTACTTATGATAAAATGCATCATGAGGACAGGGTTGTCACTTAAGTGTTAGGATACCCTGAGTGTAACATCCCGATTTTCTCCCTTGTAAAGATTTTTCGTAATAAACAACTCCGCGTAATTATATGTGTCTATAGGAAGAATTCTGTTTAGCTTTTCGAAAATCCGATGACACTCAAATGAATCCTTTTGACCTTGAGAGTTGGGTGGTAAAACCCAACCATCTGTTAAACGGAGTTCTGCTCGGTTTCGGACGATTCCGCAAACACTAGAACAGTCTCGTTTGGCCCCGTTTAGCTAGTACAACTGAGTAGATGGCCTCTAGTCTCTGGAAATCCTACCTTATGGCGGGAAAGATTATAAAATAACTAAAATGAACCCCAAAACCTTATGAAGGGAGAATAGGCGAGAACAGGTGATCGCATAAGTGCAAGCAGAACTGCTGTCTGCGGTCACAAGAGCTCAACGAGTGTTAAGGGTATCTGTGGAAAATACTCCTCCGGAGAAAAATTCACAAATGCCATGAGTTGACCTCAATTTTATGTCAAGGAAAAATATGGGATTGCGGCGGTATGCTCGGAATATTTTTTGGACGACCGTGCGTGACGTACCAGGACTGCGAACGGCCAAACACGAGCGAAACGGGACCAGGTGGGACCCACATCTACATTCACCACGTGGGTAAGCAGATTTTCCAAGAAAAATTATTAAAATAAGGGTTACTATTCATTGATGTGACCTGATGTGACCTTATAATTATCCAACACAATTAATTAATTAAGTAATTAAATTAGAAAGAGTAAAATGGTAATTTTAGCCAAATTTTGTGGACCAATTTTCCCCCACAGTCACGGCCTCCCTCCCCTATAAATAGCCCCTCATTTTCCTCCATTTTCACATATTCACATCCTTACCAAAACTCTGCCGGAAAATCGTTCTGTTCAGAGACCCTGCTGAGATTAGGAAACCAATTCAGGAGGCTAGGCACCTAGGGAACTTTCACCATCTCCAACCTTCTCTAATCCTCTCTTAGGCTCTAAGAAGGAGGGTAATCCTAAGCTTGCTCACCTCTTTGGTGGCTCTATGTGTTTGTTTGATTGTATGCTTATGCTAGAAATGCTTGGTTATGATAGGTAGATGACTTTGCTATGATTTCCTATGTTTTCTAAGTGAAACATGACTGTATGGTGATGGTTGGAACTGGTGGTGAAGCCCAAGAAGTGGCCATGGAAACGGTTTGAAAGAAATGCAAGAAAACAAAAGGGGGAACTTCAGTCACGCCCAGGGTGCTGAGCGGCTTCATGAACCGCTAAGCGGCCTGGGAGATAACCTTTGAAAAATGCTTTGAAAACTAATCTGTGACTAGGTTGACTCCAGGGACCGCTGAGCGGTGCCTGTGGACACTGAGCGGTGCCAGTGGGCACTGAGCGGCCTGAGTCGTAGGTGCTTCATGGGATTCGGTTTGAGAATGTTTATGGAAGTAAAGTTATGAGAGATATCTTATGCTGCCTGGTTCCAACACTCCCATGCCCGAATGACTTAGTTACGACGTGATTATGTGATTATATGTTTATGTGTTGAGAAAGCATGCATCATGAGGATAGATCACTAGAGGTTGTTGCTTAACGAATGCTTAATGAATGAAGATGGGAATGAAATGTAGGAACAAGAGCATGATGAGAAATATAAATGTGCATATGGTCAAAGTTATGCATGACATGTTATGAAAGAAGGAATGAATGATGATATGGTCCGCTTTCGACTTACCCACGAAGGCAACCCCTCGCCACTTAGTAAGGGGGTGGAGTCGTGTTGGCTCGAGGAACAGACAGAAAAGGCAGGTCGTACACCACCATGGGGACGACGATCCTGAGGTGTATGAGGAAGTATGAGACAAGAATGGTTACGATGAATGATAGGAATTCATGCATTGAATATTGTGCCTCATCGGCATGATGAACAGTCTACTGCATTGATGAAAGATACCATGCTCGAAGGTAGCATGACGTCCCGTGCCTGGCAAGCATGGTGGAATGTTTTCCGTGCAACATATGCGTGATGACCAGTTGTGTCTGTCAGCATACATGTATATGTGGTTATGATATGACGGTTAGGAATAGAAAGCGCAAGAACCTAGATAAGAAAGACTAGTTCCCCGATCACCTAATAAGTTAGATAAAGTTGTTCAGGATCTTAAGCAAAGATAATAATCCGTAGGAGTTTAGTATGCATGATCACGTAGAAACCCCTGAACGGCCTAGAGGATAAGCGAGAAAGTGAACGTTAGATAGTGCTAAGGAACCCCACTGAGGACCAAGAGGTCTCACCCCCACTTGGTTATGGATCCAGGTGGCATAGCGAGGAGATTGACCCAAGGGACGCATGATAGGTGACAAAGAGCTGCAGTAGGTCGGAGCCGGAGCAAAGTGATGATGATCATGCTATGGCGATAGTTGTTTTGTATTATGTTCTATGCCTTTTATACATTTTGTGTAAATATTTATTATTATGGCAATGTGTAATATGTGGGACCTTGTATGTAACTATATATACATATGCACATATACTCTTCATGTCCTCTCTTAATCACGCATGACTCATAGTTTATAAATTGATAAGCACACGAATAAATTTTCAAATGGGTCCATATTTTCACGTAAGAGATATTTGCAAAGGTAAAAGTAGGGGCTAAAGGTAACCTGACACAACGCATAACAACCCTGTGAGCATTGATTACTACCATGGAAGTGAGCAGTTAGCAGGGGTGTTACGCTGAGATAACTAGAGGGTAATCACCTATTGCTTAAAGATCATAATTGAACGCTAAGGAATAAGTGATGTTCTAAGAAGGTTCCGGCCACCAAGGGTCTGGTGTACCTTAAGATAAGTACGTAGTTATATAATAGGAAGTCCCTCTCTTGGCACGTCTACGGAGAAGCCCCTCACTAGTCCAGCAAGATGGGTTGGTCAATGATGTTAAATGTAAAAAAAAAGGAAGAAAAGAAAGATGAATGTTTATGAGGGTGACGTCACACCTATGAGATGATGATGATGATGATGCATGTGTCCACGCTTGGTTGCGTCGAGAGGATGGACCCCTCGCTATCCCACCAGGTCGATGGTTACCCCTATTGATGGTCAATAAATGGACCTAAGTTATCCATTGGTGGTTCACAACCACTCAGGTTAGAGCGCTGCCTGGTCGTCATCAATATGGGAGATAGAAGAAGGTTGTAACTGGAAGGCCATGGTTACAAAGGTGGAAGGACAAGAGATAACAAGAAGGATGCGACCTCAGTCCCTGAGTTTGACCGGGAGCATAAGAGAATGTCAAATCTCTTCATGCATAAGATATGTGATGTATGAGCATGTGATTTATGAATATATGTATGTAAGCCTATGTAGTATGTAAGTATCATCAAAAGAACGCTTGAGACGACCTATGTAAACGTTGTAGATCACTTAGTAAAGTAGATAAAGCTACTCAGGATTAGGAAAGATGATAATAAATAATAGGGAACTAGTATGCATGAACACGCAGAGATCTCCTGAGTGGCATGGTTCATAAGTGAGATAAAGAAGTAAACCCTACGCTAAGGTATCCTACTGAGGACGAACTTTCTCACCCCCACTCGCTCATGATTCCAAGGGAAGACTAGAGCTATAATGAGCAGTGATAAGTGTCATATTTTGATATTTTCATAGGTTAAAATGACACTTATTTGCATTGTTTAATATGAATTCACTATCCAATTTCCCCACTTTTGTATGAATTTAGTAGGTTTAAGAGAGTAGGATACAAATATTGTGAATTAATGCAATTCTTGTCAATTTCCCATATAGATCAGAGGCATGAATCAAAAAAACCACATAGCAAGAATTAATGCTGACTTTGCCACAGATTTTGCACTAGGATGGAGATTGAATCTCAATTTGATATCAACTACAAAGTTGTAGATCTTTCTCTTAGTTTTAAGTGGGATTTGAATCACCGCAATCCGATATCTGTAGCCAAAGTTATCGCGATTTTACTAACTGTTGTCTAGACCAATCCGCTGAGTGCCCAACCAATACGCTGAGCCGCCTCTGAAATTGCTTAAAGATGAAGAAACTTCAGTTGAAGTAATCCTACTATTCTCTAGACCAATCCGCTGAGCGGCCCCTGTAACCCGCTGAGCGGCCTGAAGCTGAAAAAATCTATAAAAGGATGCCAAATCTGAATTTCTTCAGGTCCCAACCTTTCCATCACATTCAGAATACATAACAGAGCTTACAGAACAGCACCGAGAAGAGAGTTGGAGAAGGAAGCCAAGAGAAGTCGAGGAGCACGACGGCACTTACCATGGTGGCGTAAAAACGTGTTATGGTGAACGCCCATTACCTTGTTCTTTGATTTCCTCTTGTAAGATGGATTTATAATCCTCTTGTTATTAGGATTTTGACAAGTATTATGGTTTGATTGTATTCATTTAACTCTTCTATCTATGAATCTATAATATTCCATGATTTACATGATTTGATCTTGTGTTTAATGCTTGTTTTAGATTAGCTACCTAAAGCATGACTTGAAACTTGATTGTTTGTGAGTAAGAACTACATTCATTAAGTTGGAACTAGATTAAATCATCTAATAGTCCTAATTGCTAGAGATAGAGTTAGGGTTATTAGTCGTTTTAACACCTGAAATTATAGATCGATTTGATTTGTTAGTTTGTGCAAGAGATTGGCAAAATAATAAAGGGAACCGAGTGATCTTTTCATGCTTGAAAGAGATGATTAAGATAAGAACTGGTGGCAAGGAATCAATGGAATTGATAATTCATATGCATTGAGTAATGGATATATGAAAACTGTATTATGAGTTAATTCCCAACAAGCTTCCATATTTGGTTTTCAATCGGTGTCATTTTATCTTTTATTTACTTTATTTATGTTAAAAATACATTTAGAAATCATCCACTTTATTGTTTAATTAACAAACTCAAGAATGATTTTATTCAACTCCCTGTGGATACGACTATACCCAATTATACTGCAACTGAATCCCTTGAGGATTTGAAAGCTGTAAAGGCGGATATATATATACACACACACACACACATATATATATAACGACGAGAGTTTAAAAGTTAAGCTTTCAACAAGCAGCAAGAGGAGTTGCGAAGGATGGAATACGGGTCGCCGGTATCTGGAATGCAAGGCTTTAAGGTTGTAAAGACGAGGTAATATAGTTGTACGTTAAATGGACTTTCTATTATGAGGATTGAACCATGTATGTTGATGGATATGCTATGTATATGTAAATTATTATAATACTATGTGGATTGTTGTAAATATCTGTGATGGACCATATGTTTGCTTATCTATCAGATTATACTGTGACTGATTAATAGACGTAAGCCCAAGGCTCTATCGCTTGTATTGTATATATCTTGTTCACACGTGGCTCATACTTTAATAAGGAATCCCAAGCAGAAAAAGTTTAAAAACGATCCTTATTTTCCTTAATTAAGTATTTTCGAAAGCAATGAAGGACTATAAGTATTCCCACCAATTACTTAACAACCTAGTGAGCATTGCATCTGACTTAAGCGTAAACAATTAGCTAGAGGTGTTACACCTACCACTTAAGTGCTAGGGGCATCGCTAAAGAACCCTGAATCCAGCAACCCAGTGCTTGAGCGCGATTCTGTGCAGTCATGTGCGCAACGGGACCCCTTGTCCCAAACTTGATTCTAAGAGTCTCTCAACTTTCCATAGGCCTTTATTGGCATAGTCTTGACCTTCTTAAGGACACTCAGTTCTAGGGATATCACATTCTTCCCCTTTAAAGAATTTTGGCCCCTAAATTTCACATGACTCTATGTCATGGTTCGACAAATGTTTGTCGGAACATGATGGCGTTAATTCAACTCAACTAGAAGGAAAAATACATGAAATCATAACAAACATACATGAGGGGATGAAATATGAACAAGTAATTGACACATAGGAAACACCGCATGAAAGGAATGACAAGAAAGAATATCAATTGTTGTGGTGTTTGTTAATTGAATAATTTGATGTGTCAAGTTGTAGAGGCGTGCCTGACCTCTTATACCCTGACCAGATCCTCTATTGCACAGGCCTTTGCCTCTATTGCCAGTTGGAGTCACAACACCATTCTGAGGTGCCGACTAAAATGTCTAAACATATGGGTTAGGTTACATTGATCCCTCACTAGAAGCTCCTTGCTTGAGTAAAAAAATCCTTCTTCATGTGGCCTTCATCCAAAAATAGTGACATTCCTTAGTCCCCTTCCTGGAATCGTCGAAATACAACCCATTGCAAGTCTAACACCAAGGTCTAGCTTGACTTGTTTGTCCTGAACTTTATTTTTTGAACTACTATCTAACCCATGACTGAGACTGTGATACCGGTGCATGTATTGAGGTGGGCTCTAAGAAGATGACCCAAGCTGATAGTGCCCCTATTGACTAAGCGGTCCCTAACTCTTGAAAATGCCAAAGAAAGAAAAATGAACCTTATTCTTCTTCCCAACTTCTAGAACTGTATCATGCTCAAATGAACTAGTCTCAACGCAATGTGCTGCATCCATTATATTTGCTTAAGACATCATGTTCACCTAAGAGGATAAAGTGAGGTAGTACTCTCTAGGTAGTCCTTTGACAAAATGCCACACCTTTTCTCTGTAGTCAAGGTGAGACAAGAAGCGACCTGTAGTAATTGGGTAAACTTTTCATCCTACTCTATTACTATAGTGCCTGACGTCAACTTTAGTTGAATGAACTTTTCTATATCATCTAGTCTATCCTAACTCAAGTAAAAGAATCTCTCCAAGAGAGTTGTAGAAAACTCTTCCCAAATAGGCGGTAGTCCATCTCCACCTTCATGCTTGAACTCCTTATGCCATATCTTTTCCTAACCTCCTAACTGGAAGCTTGCCAACTCTACTTCCTTGATCGACAAAACATGGAGGATTACAATCATCTTCTCTGTCTAATTGAGGAACTCCAACGGGTCATCCATCGAGAGCATTCCCTTGAAGGTGGGTGGTCCCATATTCCCAAAACGGTCAATGATTAACATGATCAAGGTTGCTAATTCACAGACCTGACTTGTTCGTTAGGTGTTTTAGCTTGGCTCGTTATAGCTCGTTCCATGCTCGCTAAACAGGGGCGGGTGCTAGAAGTACTGCTACTATAGCGGCAGACAATACGGTGAGGATCAAGAAGCATGATTCTTGATAAGAAAGGAATATGAAACCTTGAATGAGAACTTTTTAAAAAGACTCTAACCTTGTAACTGATCCTAAACAAAATTAAATGCCTCCATAATATAATATATTTTCTTTTTATTTTGGTACGTATAATATCTTTTCTGAGTATAAATAGCATTACTTTTAGCATATATAAGTCCGAAAGAGATCCAGCTTAATGTGCAAAGACAAATCATAGAGTATTGTTGGCGTGAAACGATCCTATCTTCAGAGCCAGATACCTAATTATAAGCTTCCACCAAGCATTGAACAAAAACATAGACGCTTCAAACACTATCACAAGCATCCAAGATATTTATGTTTCAATAATGTTAGTTATTTGTATACTAAAAAGTTTTAGATACTTAACCTCTACACTTACAAAAATATAAAAATTATCATAAAAGAGTAGAGAATCTTAAGAATAATATTTCTATTTTTATAATAGACCTCGTGATGAGCTTGAATATTAAATGTCTAGAACTTTTTAATGTAAAATTAACATTATATGTTGTCGGTGGATGTGTATGCTTTTTATCTACTATATTTTCTAGCAAAAGCCTTCCTAAGTTTCATTTACAATTCCACAAGCATAAGCAAAGGCACAGAGGAAGAGAGTAATACTGATTAGTGTGGAAGGGATCAAAACTTAGAGGTGTGAAAGAGAAACAGCCAACAGCAAAATTTCAAAAGAAAAAAAAGGGGGGAAAAATAAGGAACAAAAAAAGTTGCAAGATATGGAACTCTTTCTGCAAATCTTTTCTGTTTTTTTCTGTGGTGGGAAGCGGAAAGGGAAAAGTTCATGCACGTATGGCTTTAAGTGAGCCACGAGAAGCAAGCTGACATACATGGTTTCCGTCCTTAAGTAGTTTGGCTGCCAGCTACGAGCATGCTTCAATAATTCTTCTTGTTGCTTTTCTCGGCAATTAGTCAATTAGCGTTTTCAAATTTTGAGTATAAATGATGTACGCATAATTACTTTTGATAAACCAACGGGGGGGTTGGTCCAAGTGATAAACGGCATGGTATCGCTTAAGCAGGTCCCGAGTTCGAAACCTTGTGTACGCAGTTATCCCCATTGTGAAACTCATCTGCCATAGCCAGGTGCGCGACTCGGATTAATCAAAGCTAGGCCTTGGATGTCGGGCAGACAACCTAAAAAAAAATTACTTTTGATAAATTAACATACTTCTTGCTTTTCTTGGCAATTCATTAATCAGCGTTTTCAAATTTTGAGCATAAATGATGTACACGTAATTATTATTATTTTGATAAATTAACATATTTTCATACAATTTTGTAAGTACATGCGTAAGCACTACCATATAATCCATCCGTACCCTCTCCATGTATACGTGCTTAGAATTGAAAGAAGATGTGTATGGGGGGGTGGTTCCAATGAAAAGAGGGAGGTGTAGTCAATTTATAAGAAAGCAATCATAACTCAAAGCTTTGTAAAGGATGTCACACAATGATAACTAGAATGGTCACAGAAGAGATGTCCTCTTTCTCTACTACTCATTTTCCCATCACTAAATGAGCTAGTAGCTTCGGAGGCCTTCCAAGAATGTCTTGTAACAACAAATTAAATAATCTCTTGGATTAATCGTCCAACTAATAGCTACGCTCTGAAATAGCTCTAATGAAATCTCATTTTGAATCCCACTTTTAATATCCACACTACATAATTGATGCATCACGAATAGTAAAAATGTCTCCAAAAGTGTTATTTTTCTCTGTAATAAAAAAGATTAACTTTAATCTCAATTAAAGTCCCACACATTTTTTCAATCAAAAACAAAAATTAAGACTTTCATAGTCATATATCAAAACTACTTATCAAAACAAAAAAGCCATATATCAACTGCATTTGTGCAAGTGAACGAGGGATTGGTCGCAACTATGCAGGACCCCCCCAACTTTCCACACCTGTTGTTAGCGGGGCTTGTAGTTCAAAAAATAGACATCCAATTTTTCTACCAATGTCATTGGTTGATTTATTCACATATAAAACTTGGGAGTTACAATTCTCCCAAAGACAGTAGACAAACCGGCCCATAAAAGGATTTATTGAATTGGAGATAACAATGAGCAAGGGAATCATAAACAAGTATCTTAATTAATTAAGTGGTCACGAACTAGGGTTCTGTGTAGAGTGGTACATACATATATAGTTCGTACATATTAGGGCTGCAATTTCCTGTTTCTGTCCCTAGAATCGTTGATGCTCCTATATTTACTTTAACTAATGTTTCAAGTTAGTGTACTTCCAAGCTATATAATGTATCCTATGGTGTATGAAGCATGTTTTGGATCCGCCGTATACGTATAAAAAGTCATGATCTAGCTAACTTTCACGAATTCATTTCCCTAAGCACGTGGTTTATGCAGGACACAAATTTTGACCTCCTATAACTAAACGAAACATTATCTAGTTCTATACTTAAAATCAACAAATTAACTCATGGGTTA
Source organism: Nissolia schottii (assembly GCA_003254905.1). Lineage (NCBI taxonomy): Eukaryota > Viridiplantae > Streptophyta > Magnoliopsida > Fabales > Fabaceae > Nissolia > Nissolia schottii. Next base: position 355,034 of record QANU01031401.1, read on the forward strand.
ATTAATGGGATTTTTATCGATTGATTCTTTTTACACATATTTATTCTTAGAAATTAGTAGCTCTAGAAAATTTGAAAAGCAACGAAAATTGAAGGAATAAAGAAAAGAATGAAAGGGGGTTTACGTAGAAAATCCAAACGAAAGATTGGCATGATCCATGGTAGATAAGTTCCCTTTGGCGATAGCAACAGAAGCCAGGATACTCGGTGGCCGGCCTTTATTGGGGGAAATGGGTCCCACTTTGCGTTCCATGCGCAAGACTATGTGTGAGCTCGATCGTCTTTTCCCTTGCAAAGTCGCACACGTGGGGAGCGGGATTCGTCATACCCCTCATGGCCTCACACCGTCACTTCATGTGTATATGGATTCCCCACCCACCCTACAATGGGCGACACTATTATATCCCAAAGGTGGTGTTACTTTGACATAAGTTTGGTATAGTCATGAGGGTGCACACTCGCATCAATTGATATAAGTGTATGCCCCCATAATATTTGTAAGAGAGGTGATTGAGTGGTTACACTAAATTTGATGTCAAAATAACACTTTCCTATCCACAATTATTTCTACCTTATGTATCTCATGTCATAACTTATGCGTATTAATGCAAGGATAGTTTGTTGTTTTTATTTGAGAGGGCGTGTTGAAGAGGGAATGCTTTAACATTTTTGAGAATCTTAATATAAGAATGTAAAATTTGCACGTTTGATAGAAGGTAGAAAAATACATTATTGGGTATAATTCATTTAAGGAAGGAAAATGTGACCAATTTTAATCTCACCTCAGACATGAGGATTTAACATTCCCATGAAAAGGGAATCTTGTATGAAAAGTCTAAATTGCCCTTAATCATAAACAAGCAAAAATGTCCAATCTCATGGTCGACTAAGCATGAACATGCCGGCCGACATAGGCCAAAACCTTAATGGGTCAGACCCACCGATTGACTAAAGCCAAAACACAAAACCACAATGGGTCATGGCCTGACTCGAGCCAAAACCTTAAACCCAAATAGGTCAAGACTGTCGATCAAGTAAAGTCAAACTTGCCGGCCAAATCGATCCAACATTAGTAGAAAAACACCCTATTTTGACGAATTTATCAACATATTAAATTCAATTACTGGCGGATTTCATTATTTTTGGCGAATTTTGCGTCGAAAAGTATCTTCCAGTAGCTCACTGCTAATGTATTCATTGTATTGTCAAAATTTCATAATTATTATTTCAACGACGGATTTATCTATCGAAATTCTCTACAATTTTTTTAAAAAATTTAAAATTTAAAATAGTTATATAAAACAAATTAAATAGTCAATTAAAATTTGTAAATAACTTATTAAAATTAAAATTCAATATTCATTACAATTAATTTGAAAAATAAAATAAAATCAAAAGCGACCACTAGGGCAATCGAGGCTAGAAGTGTATTCGCGGCTCATCGATTCATCATCGTCCACACCTTCGTTTCAATTGATGGTATTGAAAACATTATCATCATCCTCCGAGTTGTCAGACAAGGAGAATTTGGGTTGGTTGTGAAGATCCCCCTACCTGCAGATGTGACTAAATGCAGGACAGAGTGGAATACATCATTTTCTTGATTTCATTCTTTCCCACTTCTGCTCTGTCTGTATTTCCTCCTGAAGGTGGGTCACCTCCTTCTCTTGCTCCTATAACTGCATAGTCTAGTTGTAATCACTACAAGAAAACGGCTCATTACCGTCAGCGTTACCGTCGGCCAGATGTCCGACGGTAAAGTACCTGATGGTAATCGATTTATCGTCGTACAACGACTACCAACGGTAATTACCACCAGAATAAATCGACGAAAACGGTTCACATCTGATTACATTTGAACCAGTTTACTGTCGGCCAGGACCAACGATAAATATATTAATATTTTATTTGTTTACCGTCGGCATTAACTGACGGTAATAATTAAATATTTAAAAAAACAAAATTTTAATTAAAATTTTATTATTTATTTACACAATAAATTATAAAATTTAATTTAATAAATAATTTTTTTAATTTTATATATATAGAAATTTATATTTAATAACTAATTAAATATTTATTTAATTAATACTAAAATAGTAAATAAAAACTAAGCAATTAAATTGTATAAGACAATAATAGTAATAACAAAATAAATTTAATATTTAAAATTTTCAAATAATTTCCCTCTGCACATTTTTTCAAGAAAATAATTTCAACAACTCTAAAACCAGCCAGCCACAACAATACATAAAATGTCAAAAGATAAACACAACTACAATACCTCTTCTTCTCTTAAACTTGATCTGATAACTCTTGAAGTAGGCCTTGGACTTCTGAGCCTTGATAAATGCCTTCATAATCAATTAGGGGGAAAAAGTTACCGAAGTTGTCTTAAAAGCATATGAAATAACAACACATCAGGTTAAAACTCATCCATTATAAGCTACCAAACACACAAAATATCAAAACACAATATCACACTCTACCAAAAAAATTGAAACTTTTCCTTCCACATAAATTAAATAGTAACCTTAACGCACAAAAATAACAAATCTAAGAAACTGAAAAAGCATAAGAAAAATTATTCATACAATAGAAGATTTAACTGTATAAACCCTAGCCTATGCTCAGCACAAACCCTAATCCCTCCTATTTGGCCAAATCAAACTCAAAATGCTCCAAATTTTCGAATGAAAAAACACAACACAATAAAATGCAACAGGCTTTCAAGACTTTAGACATATGTGCAAAAAATGAGACATGAATTGAAGGGAAAAGGATGAAGAAACTCGGAGATGGAGAAAACGCACCATTTGGCAGTAAGGAGGCAGTGGTGGTGGTGGCAGCAGCAAGGTGGTAGTAAGGAGGCAGCGACAGTAAGGTGCCAGCAAGGAGTGTAAGTTGGTGGAGGAGGTGGTGTAGGTAGTGGAGGAGGAGGTAGTGGAAGTTGACGAGGGTGGGGATTGTAGAGGATGATGGTGCCAGCGGTGGATGTCATGGAAGTTGCTGAAAGTGGTGGCAGTAGTGGTGGTGAGGGAAGAGAAGAGAGGAAGGGAAGAGAGGAAGAAGAAGAAGAAGAAGAAGAAGAAGAAGAAGAAGAAGGGAGAAAAAATGGGAAGAAGAGCAAGGAAATTCGACTAAGTGTTGGGTCTGGACATTACCGTCGGACATAACCAACGTTAAGTGTCTAGTCCGATGATAATAACGATGTACAAAACGCAACATTTTATTGAAACTATTATGTTTATAACATTTTTATGAGAGTGTGTCTAGGTTAGAATTGTATGTTAGTGACAGCCCACGTTGACCTTGGCATACCTTATACGATCGTCATGTAGAATAGGATTTAGACATGTAGATTAGAGTGGCAAGATATGAAGCCCGGACATGGAAATAATTGTGATACCTAGTGGCATTATCATGAATAGCCAAGCCGTATTATGATTGATTATTGGAATAAATGAAATAACAATCTTTGTAAAAGAAAAAAAAATACAAATATTTCTTTAATTATGTCAAATAAATTTTAACTCACATCATATCATTAACCTTGTTTTGGGGGATTTGTATCTAAATTTTCAGTCTTATGGTAGAGTTAGGGATGTTCAGAGAAAAATAATTGTTAAATCATTGCTTTGCACATACATCAGTGTCAAATTGTGACTGTGTTTGATTGGGGTTGCTTCTCGGATACGTCTTGGGAGCTCAAGAAAGGGACAAAATAGAGAAAGAAAATAAAAACTAATTTTGTCTTGTTGCCAAAGGTCGTCTACTCTTGCAGGCCCAACCCGAACCGGCCCCGGAGCCCAAAAATTGACCACAGTCACGAGTCCACGCTACTTATCCAATAGTTGTCCCACTTTGTGCTGAGTCAATTTTTTAAAACATTTCCCAAAATTTATTTTATTCCCCCTTAATACCCTATCCTATTTATATATTCTCTATGCAACATAGTTGCATGCCACATCCACCATATGCAGTAGAAACCTAATCTTTCTTTTTTAGGGTGGGTCTATTTTTAAAGTGTATTTTCTTTATTGTTCTCAATTGCATGTGAAAATGCGCAAAGAATCCCCGAATATCTTATTGAAACAATAATTTTAATGCATATGGGTAAATATCGGTCACTATTTCCTTTTTTAATTGATTTAATTCATGTTAGATATATATACCTACTTGATCATCGAAATCAAGACCTCCTATCACTAGCCAACAACTACTAATTAGTAGCAATTAACAGAAACATATTAAGAAAACAAGGAATCACTAGTAGACAACTCAACCATCTTAATAAGTACTATCATTATATTTATTGTTTATGATTCTTTTGTTGCTTGTACTACCCTTATCATTTTTTTTTTCACGTCTCAAATTTACTTTATTTGTCTTCTATAAATGAAGAAAAAGTAGAAGAAAAGAATATATTATATTAAAATGATACCGTACCTTCGGGTTTTTGTAATTAATAACACCACCTCCATTATTGCCGGGTCATAAGCTGAAAAATAAATGATTAATTGGTGGCATTAGTGGTTGCTCGAAGCCTCATGATTCATATATATTTGATACAAGATTTCTTTACCCCACCTAATTCCGTTACTTTTGATTACAAACGACCCACTTGGAGTGGTGAACTTATCCTTTTCATGACCGAATTAAAAAAAAAAAATAATGAAGCAAATCTTTATGATCTTCTTTCCTCCCCTGTCCCTCTCAATCTGTGGGAAGACCTTCTAGAAGATTGACATAAATTAAGGCAAGAGAAGCTCCGGCATTTAGCTAATTGCAACTCGTGAGTGTGTGAGAAACTTCCCGTTGGATTTAAAAATTAATAATAACAATCATATATACCCATTTTAAATTAAAATGGCGTTTGAATGAATTTTCAATTCCAAGCATAAAGTTGAAGGGGGCTCTCGCTGCACATGGAGGCAATTCAAAAACAAAAACCATTTGAGCTCTATTTGCCTTGTGTTCTTGAAAAATGGTATTTGTATCCGTGTTTAAGTGTTAATAAATGATGTGTAAGTCGATGAATTGACAAGATGTTGTAATGGGTACAGATCTTTGAAATCTAGTTATTGGAGTGGGAGAGCACAAGTACTCATAGGCCTCGCCTCCAAGGTTGTCTCCCTTACGTGAGACTCGTTTAATTATCATCCTCTTCAAAAATCGGCATCCTCACTGCTACACTTCACTCATCAACACTTCAATTGATCATAGTCAGCTCCTTTGTTGGGCAAAGCCCTCCGCAAGAGGCAACGTTCAATGAAAACACTCTTTGTAACAAACATGTGTTATTGGAAAAATAACACTACAAAAATTGGGGTCAAAAAGCCCAAATCCTTCCTTGCAAGGCCTCCCTAACATGGTATCCCGCACATGAGTATTAATGCTACATGAACAATGAAATAGACAACAATACATAGACAATATACAAAATACAATAAGAAGTAAGTGCATGTGGATCTCACATAATTATTATATTCTATAATAAATTTTCTTTTTTTATTTTATTTTATACATTATTCATATATTGTTGTCAAATTTTATTTTTAAATTAAAACACCCCCAATTCAACCCACACAGGCGCGCGCACATACCTCAAAGACCAAGACAAGAGTGACTCCTAGGTGAGAGTCAAATAGAAAGAGACAAAGATTAACAATTATTTTTATGCTATATCTATATGTCTGTAACAATCTTCTTTTCTTCGTTATATCTGGAATCCAATCAATACAGCCCCACCCCTTCGCTGTCTTCTTTCCCGCTAGGGTGAGGGAAAGCAAAGTTATTGTGTCCGTGCAAAATTTTGACAAAATCTCACAATAAAAATTGTAGCATGATTGGTCACGGCCTTTTGGTGGTGAGTTTGTGATACATCTTAATCGAATATTTTTAAGCTTTAAAATTTTGCCACAAGAGAGTATAACATGGAAAAAATCAGTACACTGCATAAATGGTGAAAGCATAGAGGAGCAACCCATGACTTGGTACGTGTTGGCGCAGCATGATTGAACCATAAGATCAAATACGATTTTCCTTTCGTGAGCTCTTCTCCTATTCCGTATAGTATTTGTATATTGGTGCACCGTTGACATGTGTCCACTTTGGTTGGTGATTGTTGTTACCTGCCGACACCTTAATTAAAATTGGAAATGTTTCTAAGCAGAAATTGCTAATCCGAAACATTATCCTCCCGTGATATTCCCTACACTAATTAATCTGATTTCACAGCTTAAAAAAATGGTGAAATTGATTTTCAAGTACCATTCCACCATCATCAGCTAGCACCATCTAATGATCTGGCACGAGTCATTCCATTTTCTGATAGGTTGATGATTAATATGGAAAAAAAAATCTATTTTTCTTTTTTGGTTAAAAATAATTTTGAGATGAACATAAAGCAGGCAATGATAATATTCATGCAGCTAGTTTTTCCCTTTATATTAGGGTTGAAATGAGGTAGCTAGGCTATTTGATTGGTTTGACCTACTGTTGAGCAATAAAGGTGTCATAATGCTTGTGTGAGTCCCCACTTGAAATGCTAAATGGCGTTGGAAATGTTCCAAATCCATGGCTTTTTGTGACAAAGATTAGGCAAAACAAACAACGATCATGAGAAAGAGCGATCATGTGATCTTGTCACTACCTAAATTTGTCAAGCCTACAACATTCACCTCACCAGCAAACAGTCCTCAGTTCTGACTTAGAAAAAATATATATATAATAATATTGACGAATTATTTTAAAATCCCGTTTTCGAAGAACTTTTAGGTGGGAGCTTTGGACCTACCAATTGTTACTGGAAATGCCTAATTAAGACATTAATCTAATATCAATCACAAATAATCACTACTGCAGGCTATAATATAGCTCATAGCTTCAGGATGACTACCTTTTGCTACAACACCATTTCTTAATTTTGTTCTTTTCTTTTTTTTTTTTAGGTTGTCTGCCTGATATCTAAGGCATTAATTCGGGTCAATCCGGGTCGCGCACCTGGCTATGGCGGGTGAGTCTCCCAGCAGGGATAACTACGTACCCAAGGTCTCGAACTCGGGAACTTGCTTAAGCGATACTAAGCCGCTTACTACTTGGACCAACCCCCCGTTGGTTCTTAATTTTGTTCTCGAGTAAGGAGCAATCGTCTTTTTCTTTGCACTTTTTTTACAGCTCACTCTGAGGCCTGAGCCTCTTTACATCGAATCTCTTGTTTATGAAGAAGATTTTTAAGGCCCAAACAAGTGGCAGTAACAGTTGCTGCACATCCAAGTTTAGAAATGGATATTCAAGGCCCTCCTCTGGAAGTGAACTTTTAGGGACCAAACCCCTTTGAACAAAACCGACCAAAAATGTTGATTGATTTGAATGGGCTTTGAAGAGACATGATTCTAACGACCCAAAGAGGAAAAAGGCTAGAAGAAATGAGCCTTGTATACGGGCCTAAACAAGGTAATGAGCCCATTAACAGGAGTCGGTTGTTGTAATATTTTATTATTATTTCATTTCAAAATTCAAATTTATATTTGTTGATTGTGGGAGAAATAGATTGACCACATTGATTTTCTTTAAAATGCTTTTTCTTGTATTTATATCTCTTATTCATTAAATATATGAGTTAGATATTACTTGTTTCTTTAATCTGATTTTGCTTTCAATGCTAATCCGTTTATCTATCAATTCTAGAATTAAAATTATTTACTTGGTCTCAGTTTCTTTATGTCGTGGAATTGGTCCACTATCTTGGGTTTTTTTTAGGGAAATATCCATTGATTTTAGCATCCTAGCAAACACAATAACTTATGGTGAGGAGTTTTTTACTCTTTTACTCTCAATAGAGGGACTAATTACCAAAATACCCCTGTTTCAAAACATATTACCTAACTACCACCGTTTGGGCTGACGTGGATTCCGCGGACACCGTGGACGGCCACGTCAGATTCGCCAACGCGGTAGGCGAATTCTTTGCAACCAAAAAACGACCATTTGCAAACAAGATTGGCGAATTCAACATGAATTCGCCTCCCTTGTTGGCGAATTTCACTCCCCGTAGCCTATATATTAATCTTTCCCTCCTCATTCCACACCACTCCTCTCATTTTCTTAAATTGCAATTATCGCTCTAGAAATTTTATTTCTCTAGAATTTCAGAGCTCCTGCTCTTGCATCCTTACTGACCACCTGTCCCGGCCGCCCTCAACTTCGATTTGTACGTCAGTCCTGTAAGTTTTAATTTACGAAACATTATTAGTTCTATTAGTTCAATTAATAATTTTTTGAAATTGAGTATGTAAATGTATACTTGATTAGTTTGCTGAGAAATTTATAATAGATTATTGCATAGAGCTGTTTGTGTATTGTATGTTATCTGTATTAGTGACAATTTATGATATATTGGTGCATAATGTAATATAATTTGTATGTTGTTGTTGTATAGATTGTTGTAATTGTGTGTATAGGTTGCTGTTGTTGTGGTATGTATAGATTGATACATTAGCCGATAAACCATTCTTGATACAACTTGATTCTATTTCAGCCTTAATTTTAAACATACTTTCCTCTTCAAATCTTCTATACGCATGCCTCTCTTAATCATCACAGTCTTTGGCATAGGCCCATCATACATCAACTCACGTGGACCTTCGTACATTCACCCATTCGAATGAACAAACACAACAAGAGGTTTTCCTATTTTGTAATTCTGTTTACAACAAATTACCCATCAAACATACATACATTAGCAATCTATCTATTCCCTAAATCTATACAACATACAACAGCAACAATCTAGACATACCACAACAACAACAACCTATACATACAACAGCAACAATTTATACAACAGCAACAACATGCAAATTATATTACAGTCTGCACCAATGTATCATCAATTGTCACTAACACAAACAAAATACAATATTATATTACTCTATACAATAATCTACTATAATTGAACTAATCAAGTAATCATTATTAATTGAACTCTGCAATTAATCAATCAAGTAAACAAGTAAACATTATTAACTAAGCATTATTAGTAATCTATACAATATGTTATAATCTACTATAAATTTCTCAACAAACTAATCAAGTAAACATTTACATACTCAATTTCAAAAAATTATTAATTGAACTAATAGAACTAATAATGTTTTGTAAATTAAAACTTACAGGACTGACGTACAAATCGAAGTTGAGGGCGGCCGGGACAGGTGGTCAGCAAGGATGCAAGAGCAGGAGGTCTGGAATTCTATAGAGATAAAATTTCTAGAGAGATAATTGCAATTTAGGAAAATGAGAGGAGTGGTGTGGAATGGGGATGGAAAGGTTAATATATAGGCTATGGGGGGTGAAATTCGCGTACAAATGGTCATTTTTTGGTTGCCAAGAATTCGCCTACCGCATTGGCGAATTTAATACAAATTTGCCTACTGCCTTGGTGAATTTAGTCCAAATTCACCTACCGCGTTGGCGAATCTGACGTGGCCGTCTACGCGGTCCGCAAAATCCACATCAGCCTAAACAGTGGTAGTTAGGTAATATGTTTTGAAACGTGGATATTTTGGTAATTAGTCCCTCTATTGAGGGTAAAAGAGTAAAAAACTCTATGGTGAGCAACGGTTATTTTTGAGATAGGAGACTCTATAAATTGAGTTCAACTTAGCTTTGGGTTACTATGGGAGAGAACTACTTTTATGAGAAATATTATGCTTCACTTTTTTTTTTCTATTTTTAAATTCTATCGGGTTAAACCATGTAAAATATCTTCTCAAGTTCTAATTATCTTGGTTTTATCATAAAAGTATGTTATATCTTGGGAAATATTCAATATACCAGAATAATCTTTAATAGAAGTGCATTATTGCACGCCTCGGACTTAATAATATTTATACGTACAAGGATTTGTATTTCTCTCTCATATTAATTATATTTCAATCTATTCTTTTTCTCTCTAATTTCTCACGCTCTCTTTCTTATCTCTCTCCAATCCCATTTCCTTTCCCTCAATTCCGCACCACATCGCCTCGTTTTCCTCTCTCTTTATTTTCACATCCCTCACGTCGTCTCTTCATGTGTGCTGCTACACCACCATCGACAGCATCGAAATTTGTTCTCCTCCTCCATCACGTTCTTCAACTGGCGTGCCAAACGCGTTCACGTCCTACCTCACACGGTCTCTCCCTCTCGTCTTCTATCTTCCTCAGCACATCCTCTGTCATTTCTCATCGCTATATGCCACAAATCAGATTTCGTTTATCATCTCTCTATCCCACAGATCATTTTTTGTGTTTGGGTTTATTCAGTTATTAGGTAGATTTGTTCACTACAATTATATAAGTTTGTTCATTCTTATTAGGTAGGTTTATTTGTTTTATATGAATAGGTTTTTTCAGTCTTATTAGATAGGTTTATTCACTACAGTTATACAGATTTGTTCATTTTTTATATTAGGGTTTGTTCAGTCTTATTAGACAGGTTTGTTCACTACAGTTATTTGGATTTGTTCATTTCATATGAACAAGTTTGTTCATTTTTTGTATTGGAGTTTGTTCATTCTTATTAGGTAGGTTTAATCACTACAGTTAATAAGGTTTATTTGTTTTATATGACCATGTTTAGACGTAAAAGAAGACGGCTGCCGTTTGGGGGTAGCAGTTGAAGGACGCGAGCCGACGTGAGGAATGAAGGAAACGAGACTGGAGAGAGAAAATAAAGAGAGAGGGGCGTGAGAAATTGGAGAGAGAAAATACAGATTGCAATATATTTAATAAGAGAGAGAAATACAAATCCTTATACATAGGGATTTGGGGGAAATTGATTTGTTTGTGGGTCAGCTATGTATTAAAAATTTTGATGGTTGCCCGTTAGTACAATTTTAAGTGTACATATAACAACACTCTAAGGATTATTTTCTCATTATAAGGCGAGGCAGGAGTGCAGAGAACTCTCACCAATTCTTATTGATAAGTTTATTCTATACTATTTTGCTATCAGTATATCTTCTGTTGGTGTTATCCTTGTGTTTAGTATTTTGCTTTATTATTTTTTTTGAACTATTATATTTGTGTAACTTTTGTTCTAGTACATTGAACTTTTCTTGTAGTGATCATGCTTTCTAATTTGGAAAATAATTAACCAATTTCATATTTTGACTTTGCAAGTGACCGTGTCTCTGACTATAATTTTGTAAGGACAATAACATGTAAATCTTTTGGAAATTGGAAGTGTGCTTGACTACTTGATCACGCACTGAAACAGAGGGCTATGTTGGTTGATCTGATTTGTCAAGAGTTAGTAAGTACACTAGTCGCAACAAGTAATAAGTTAGTCTTTTAGGACTCGGTGTGTCATAATCATGAAGAACAGGTAACTACGTTATTTTACAGCGTAGGAACACTTAATTATGGTGGATGTTCTTTATGATATTTTTGATTATTTGAACTAAAACAATTAAAAACTAAAATAGAAATTAATTGAGAGAAAAACTAAAAATAAATAATATGAAAGATTTAAGATGAAAGAATGTTAGGACATTGGACATTCATTTTCCTTATTCGGTTTGCTAATTATTAATCCTATCCAATTATGCAAATATTGACAGTTTATGGTCGGGGTTAATGGCTACTAGCCTCTCTCGAGGTCAAGTAACCCACTTAGTCTAGGTTGGTACCTAATCTCTTAGCGAGGTCTAAACCCTTCCTAAGGCACTATTACTCTAATTATCGACCCCTCACACGACCACACAAGTCACATAAACTCAATGCCCCGCTCAACCTATGGTTTGTAACACAGTGCCCTCTCTCGCTCTCTCTCTCTCTCATCTCCTACAAGGATGCTAACTACGAGTATGGTGACCAAGCATAAACATAGTTCAATAACAACTGAATAGCAAACGTAAACTTTGATATAGCATAAAAGGAAAAGAATTAATAACTTACAAAACAAATGGCAAAAAACTTTTGTCCATGTCCTAACTAGGGACTTAGTTCATGCTAGGATAAAGTAAATACAAGAAGAATGAGTAGGAGATGAAGGAAAACATAGTGAATAAAGAAAATAGATGAATCTTTGGTTAATCATGGTGACCAACAGCGTCTTCGACGTTCTCCTAGCTCTTCTAGGGTTGCCTTCTTCGTGACAACATTTTATTTTTTTTCTCCCAACAGTGTCGTTCGATTGAGCGAGAAAATCTGTCGTTCGAGCGTTAGTTCAATTTTCTCTAGTGGTGATTTTTCTTTCCTCACTGTACGCTAGAGCGTTTACTACAACGCTTGAGTGTTCTCTAGAGCTTTTTCTGCACATTTTCTTGGGTTTTCTTCACTCTCAAGCATCCCAAATCTTTGTAGCTTCCTCCCGTAGATATAACTCACCTGAAAAACATTCAAAACTCCTATTTCCATCTAGCATGCCTAAAGGTTTAGTTTCTGCACCTAAGTGAAATTCTATATGAATACGTGCAAATATGTCATAAAATGAAACTAAAATGCCTAAAACCTATATGAATTGACAAGAAAAAAGAACTCTAATTAGAAAGTCATCACACCCCCAACTTGAGACATTTGTTTGTCCCTAAGCAAAGAAAGAGAAAAATAAAAATAAAATGACTCTACAATTAGATTAAGAATAAAATATAAAATAAAAACAAAAGAAAACAAAAATCTTTTTATTGCAACGACAACTATAAACTTCCCCTTACAAAGATGCAAAACTCAGGGAGACACATAAGCCAACTCAAAAACAGTAAACTAAATGAAAGCATTAAAACAAGAAATTTTTTTTCCGTGTGAAAGACTTAGATATGGAATTGGGGCTACACCCCTCATTATTGCTACATACAGTCAACAACAATAGTAAATAAAAATCACAATTCCGAACCACTAAATCACCAAATTGTGCAAGCAAATCATGTATAAGATAATTTAGCAAGTGTGTGTATGCATTTATGGTGAGCCATGTCCCAATCAAATCAATCTTGTGCAAATGTTCTGATAGAGACAAGATCCTATAGCTTAGTATTTTTCCTTCTTTCTTTCCACTAAAGTTAGTACTAAACTAGGGATCAAAATGACTTTACTAAGCTTGTAACGTAAGGCTAAGGTGGGGGTATGATGGAATAGTTATTTAGAATTTTCTCTATACACTCAACTTAAGGAACCCTCTCTCTTAGGCTTACTCATAGGTTGAACCCCCAACTTTTAGTTGGTTGAACATTCATGCCTTTTTTTGCATTGATCGGCGGTCCTCTTTTCTTTATTCCCTTTTCTATTTTTTTTCACTTTTTTGGGGTATTTTTCTCCTTTTTCTTTTTCTTTTTTCACTTTTCACTTTTCCACCCTTTGACTTCCCTTTTTGCCGCCATTTTGAGGTTAGAAGCATGAATGTTTGTTGTCGTCGCCATAAGGGCATAATACCCTATGAAATGAATTTAACAGTTTAGGCTTGAGGGTATTTTTAGGGACTAAAAGGGTCAATAAAACAAGGGGCACATTGGTTAACAAACTTTTGCCAAGAAATTAAGGCTTATACATGGCTCAAAGGGGGCGACTAGGGAGAATTTTCATAAAAGGTGGCTTGTGAAGGCTTACTTTTATGAGATTCCAAACAATGCCTAGATCCCTTCCCTAGCTAATGGTTATTCCCATAGGGATCAACTAATGTTCTAGATTCTTGTCTAAACCAAAACACAAGCACAAAGTTGCAGAAAATCAAACAAGGCTACCATGCTCCTAAGAGTTTATATATGTGCATAATGAGAAATCAAAAGACATGATTCAAACAAGCACTAATCAGTTTTCTAGTAGGTTCAGACAAATAATTACTAATAACTACCTAGTTGACATATTAGTAATTATTATCATCATTGGAGTCATAACCAATATCCTAACCAACGTCTAATCATAGGAATTTTTCAAAATTTTCAAAAAAAAATTGGATTTGTTAAACCTTACAATTTTTTGTGTTTTCCTTTTTCTAACATAAAATATAAGTTATACTAAAAAAAATAGAAAAACAATGCATGAATTAAAATGAATGCAAGTTTTCTCCACCCCCAACTTTAAACAATGCATAGTCCTTATGCATGAATTTAATGTGCAAAGAGGGAGGGAAAAACTAATTCTACTAATGCAAATGTAAATGGTTAGTAACTACCTTTGGTTGGGTAGTCTCCTAACAAGCACTTTGACTTAAGTCCCTAAGTTAGATGCTCTAGCCTCTGATTAGCTCTCATTGTAAGTCAAAGGTGTGATCCCCACCTCTCTTGATCTTGCGGGTGTAATGCTCAGCTTGTGGTCTAGGCCACGAAAGTTTGATGCCTTGGACCATTTCTCCTTCACTTAAGTCGGACAATTTTATTCCTTTTTCTGTCTTTCTTATCCTTGGGCCACAGACACTTTCTTTGCCTTGTTTTTCCTATGCTAAGTCTAGTGGCTTCTTTAGAGTGATCGCGAATCTCTCTACTCCTGCATTAGTTTTCTTACTTTTCTTCTGCAGGGCGTGAAAATTCTTCTCGTATCCTTTGAATTGGGCCAAATAATCTGATGACTCACATACCGTGAGGGTTTTTCTCCTCTGATGAATTTTTCCAGTTAATTGGTTGAACTTTCTAGCAATAATGGATGTGGGTGCAAAGTGCAAACCAATGCATGTAAAGGTGAATTAGTATACGCAACGCTTGAAGGCGAGAACAAGGTTGTGTATGGATTTGGTGGAGGAGTACAGATAGGGGCTTTTCCCTCGTAAGATGGGTCCCCCTCGTACATAGAATCTTCTTCAGTGTCTGTGTACTTGGAGTCATCCACTTCAAATTGAGGCTCTTTGTAACGACCCAAAAATCGTTACCAACACAAAAAGGGACTAGTTCTCTTAAGAGAGCCTCTTAGGAATGCTTTTTTTAAAAAAAAAGCAATTTAACTTTAATTAAAAATAAATAAAACTTTCATTTTCTGAATAAACATAAATTCTTTTACAATGAACATAAATATACATGATAAAATACGCGATTGGTCCGAAGATCCTGCCTATATACAATTTGAGCACTCTAAACATGACTCGATTACAAAATAAAATAAAACTAGAATGTCCTATAGGTAGCTTCACATCAAGGTGAACTGCTGACTATTGAATTCTGACATCGCTGCACTAACCATAAACTCCATGCACTGCTACTCCACTTCGTAACCTGTAACTGGATGGGGAGGTTGAGGGGTAAGAACTCTAGGAAGAGTTTCAGCAAAAGCCCGTCCTCACGATGACATGGGACAATTCAAAATCATGACATGCAAATGCAATATATAATATATAACAAGCATAAAACATTTCTATGCTAATACATAGTACACAAAGCATTTGAAAAAGCATAATTCAGTTGGGAATTTTCTAGATAGACGTTTCGAGCATTACAATTTAGCTGTTCCTGAAATGTCAAGGCTTTACGGTCTTGCCCTAATCTACATGACATGATATATGACACTGGGCATCACAGGCTTCCATGTCCGGGCTTTACGGTCTTTCCCTAAATTTACATGAATCCTATTTTACTTTACAATCGTACAACGTATATTAGGGTCAACGTAGTCTATCACTGACTTACAGTTCTATACTAGATTTAACTCTCATGAAAGCAATTTAAATACTTAATGTAACATCCCACTTTTTTCCTTAGCAAATATTTCGCATAATTAAATAAATATATGAGTGGTTAATTATGATTGGAATTTTAAACCACTAATTATATTTATGATAATGATGATTAGGTAATAATTTTACGATCTCGCGAAATCTCGCGAGATCCAGATAAATTATCTTACGACGTCGAAATTTATTTACGTATCAAAGGTATCCGTAAAACTCAATTTTACGAAAGTAAATTTATGAGTACCTTGGATTAATTTAAATTCCTTATTAGAAAAGTTAGAATAATGTGTTTTTATGTTTAGAAAATTTTTAGGATATCTGTTAAATCGCCGCGCACTTATGACTATACACATACGCGGACAATTAACGACCAAACACATACGCTCTTTGAGCTGAAATTAGCTCACCAAACACGGCACACACACACTCACACAGCTGCAGCCCTCAACCACCCTCTTACACACACCATACTCCACCTTACCTTAACCCATACTTCTCAGTATGCACCACTATTTAACTATTCAACTTTTCTTTATTTATTTCACTCTTTTGCACAAATTTTGCTCCACTCTCCAATAGCTTCAGCAGCTCCATTTTCCACTTCCATTTCCTTTTCTAATTTTCTTTCTTTCCTTACATATTTACAAGGCCAAAATCGTGGCCTGCTTTCTCACTTCATCCTCTTCATAATTTTATTGTTTGCTTCCTTTTCCTTCAAAGAGAAAACCTAACCACACACACAGCCCACGCACAACCAGCTTTGCCTCTTCATTCTCTTCCCTTTGTAACCAAGAAACTTCATCTCATTACCCTTGCAAAAGCCAAACCACCATCATCCTCTCCTCTCAAGTTTTTCCTCTTGGAAAAAAGGGTGACAACAAGCTTTGGAATATCAAGGCTTCTTGGGACTCCACTTCAAGTCTCCTTTACCAACACAAACCTCTTTCACAAGTGGGTAAACCTAGGCAAAACCACCACTTTAGTGGTTTATGTGTAGATGTTGTTGTAGTATATAGTGTTATGTGTGATGCGATATGTTCTACAGCTGATTCGCCGGGTTCTTTGGTGAATTTCGTTAGAGACTTCGGCATCTTCACACCTCTAGGAAGTTCTGCCGTTTGTATGCACTCAGGGACGGCCGATGTAAAATAAGGTGAGTTACTAATGCCTACATCGAAACCAAACCTAGTGAGTACTTGCTCAGCCATCCTAGCGATATTTTGGTGTACTAGGGGGTTCTGTCGCTGTGATTCAGCCAACACTTGGTCGGCATTTTGCCCCCTCTCGACTAGGTGGATATCTCTTTCTAGCAACCTATAATAGTCGCCATGTAACCCTTCATCACCCTTCAGGTGATATATATGCCTTTCTAGGCGATCAACCCTTCGATTATTTGATTCTATAACGAGATTTATCAGAATAGACATCTGGTTAGCAATCATGTTCGCTAATTCGTGATAGCTATCTAAGGTTTCAGCCATGATCTATTTTTATTGTGTATCGGTGGTTGTGTGATCAACCAACAATTTTTCATGAAAAATCGATCTCAATTCTTCCCAAATTAAAAATAGTTGAGCTGAATTTGAAACTGAAAATGTTTGCTGAAAAAGTTTTTCTTTTCTTCTCTTCTCTTTTCAGGTTTTTTTTTTTTATATTTTTTTTTCTGAACATGTGACCTTGCAGCCTTCAACTTCGTAGCAAAAACAGAAAAGTCAAGCACAGCTCGGACCGCGATCCTTCCTATCACTACGACTTCTACCCGGCCGACAGAGGAATTCCAAGGCTGCCTGCCTGCCACGGGCTTGCGGGTTTAACCAACCCAAAACAAGTCAGCAGGAATAGCACTTGTCACGCACTCCAATACATTCTCTTTCATCGCTATCAGATTTTAACAAACGGGTTTTGTGAGTTGAGCCGCGTCTGTGTGACCCATCCATAAATCATAAAAATGCTTCGTCACTTGTTTGCGCTGTATCTATTGGCTTCCGCGGCCTCGTTCTTCCTCCTTGGGTGGGTCGACTCGCACGAGGAATCGGGCCCGTGGAGCTGCGATTCCGGCTCAGAGATCCGAGTCGAGGCCGAGTTCAGACCCGGCGTCGTCACACTCGACGGACATGCAGACGATTGGAAGGACATTGACGGCTCGCAGTTCCCTCTTCTCCCCGCTCTCGACCCCGATGCTGAGAACGAGTTCAAAGGTGGAAAGATGAGTGTTAAGGTAGCTACCGTCTTTATTTAATTTTCGTTGTTTATTTTGTGATTTGCTTCTTTGAACCAATGTAATTTGGTGAGATTGGATTGGTTTTGATTTTTATTTATTAAAATTCTCATGGTGATTATGGATTTGTTGCAGAGTCTACACGACGGACACGATATCTTTTTCCTGCTCCAAGTTGACGGTGATTATGCTTATTCTGGAGGGTAAGAAGCATGAAGAAAAGATGCGTTTACTCCGTTAGCGTTTTTCTCATTTTCGTTGTTTTAATGTCGGCACTTAGATTGCGTTAGTGCTTAATAGGCTTGCGTTATCTTTATTGATGGTTACTTACGGTCCAAAACGATTGGAAAAAGAGAGAAAAAAAATTAAAAAGGAAAAAAAAAAAAACTTCTTAATTAATTTATGACAGTTTTTCTTCTGTTGATGTTATTTTTAATTTTTTTTTATAATGCAGTGAAAGCAAAAAATGCCCTTCTGTTGCTCTCATGTTTCAAATTGGGGATGGTGCCACTTATCACAATGTAAGTTGGTGCACAGGAATAATGTTCTGTGTTATTCAAATTTCCTTGAAGTTTTACAGTATTGTTGCTTTTAATCTGATCCTAACTTTGTTTGAAGATCTATATGAGTCATTACGTTATGAGTTGTGTTAAATTGTTGTAAGATGGGTGGCTGCGGGGAACATTCGACCTCATGCACTAACAAGACCTGTAAAGGTCATGAAGTTGACATTATGCACTTTTCAATTGGACATGCTATCCCTGGACGGCTTTATGGTGGGAATCCCCTAGACAGTAGGAATGGGAATGGAGGCGACAGGTATGAATGGAAAAATTCCTTGACTTTCACTGCCTTGGTTGACATTTTCAGATGAGTCCGACTATAATAGGGCTATCTTTTCAGTAGCCGTGTTCATTTCGTTTCCTATATTTGCTGGTACAGGTTTGGCCACTTGAATGATCTTTATGCCTGGAATCCACACTGTAGATACCTTGATGGAACCGGTCCTGCAGGCTCTGGTATGTCCCAATGTAACACCCTTAATGGGAATTATATGTTTTAATGATTAAAGCAAATGGAATGAAATATGAATGAAGGTTAAAACATCACTGTATTAAAGAGGGCTCAAAGCCATCAGGAAGGAAATATTTTCTTTACTTTTCCATTCAGTAGTTCACTCAATGCTTTGGAAATCCAAGATCCTCCATAGTCTAGGGAACTTCCTGAAATATTGAAATTGCTCTGCAGTTAGATTAAGGACGAAACAGTATACATAAATTATGTATGAGTATGACCATTGATTGCTTGACTTCTCTCGTTCACTAACCTTATTTTTCCTGACACTAATGTGAAGCATTTTTTATTCTATGTGCATTTTCATTATTGTTTTGTTCAGTTGTTCCCTTCCAAGATTTATCTTCCTCAAATGTATTTTTTCTACTTAAATTATTTAGTTTGCTTATGTATTTATATCCTTCACACACTTAAGACATATATGTAAAGAAAAAAGAGGTTTGGTTAAAGGCCATGCACAAGGAGGTCAATCATTTTATTCCTTTTACTTATCCATGACAGGTCAGGTTAACTTCACCTACTAACTTTATTCATATAAGTTTTGCAAAATGAATTATCTTGAGTAAACCTTCAAATTCGTCTCCAAGATTGGCAACGTTGGTCAAGTTCATCCCCAAGTTATGCAAAGTATCAATTTCGTCCCCAAGGTTGCCAAAATTCGATCAAATTTGCCCTTGATAAGGACTACCTTGAATGATGCCGAAGGACTAATTTGATCGACTTTTGGCTATCTAAGGGACGAATTTGGTAATTTTGATAGTTTCAGGATGAACTTGACCGGTGCTGCCAACCTTGGGGACGAATTTGAAGGTTTACTCACATCTCACTTTTTAGAATTGATGTCACTTCACAATCCCTAAATGATTAAGCAGAGATTGGATTTGGGCACGTGTATTATGTCGTGAATTAGTTTAAGGTGGCTTTATCCACATTGGAAGAAAGGGATGTGCTAATTATCACATTTTTATAGGAGAACAACAAGATGGAGAGATTTAATATTTTCTATGCTAAGATTGCAACTTTTAAGTGCCTAACTCATGTAAAGGTGCTAATTAAGTTTAAAATGGCATGAGTCAAGATTGATTAGCACACTTGTTGGGACCACAGTTGATGACTCTCAACACAATAATACCAAGCAGTATCTACCGTATTTAGTTGCTGTCTCCATCTTTTCCTTTATTTATCTTAATTCAGTTTCAATAAGACATTATAATACTTTCTCTCAGTGGATAAAGTTCTATTTGCTGAATAAAATATAAAGCCTCACAATGGCTATTGAGATGATGTCATATTATTTTTTCTCTACAAGACATTATTTCAGTTTGTAACATATTCTAATCTCCAAGAAAATTGTGAATTTATGTTGTAAATTGCTGGACATTGTGTCAAGGACCATCTCTCCCAATAGTTTAAGTTGTTGGGTAAGCAATCGAATGATTTTATATCTTAATGTGCCCCTTCACACCAAGTGCTATTTAGAAAAATGGGGGTAGCAAGGATTGAACTCTAGACCACTTGGTCATAGAAGCTGATACTATGTTAAAAAACATCTTTCCCAAAAACTTAAGTTATTGGGTAGAAGCAATTGAACTATTCTTTATCATGGTTATCGAATCATACGATTCGTATCGCGAATCACACGATATGATACATATGAGCTCTAATATGACCCTAACCGTTTATTTTTTCATTTTTCCAAAATTACCTCCCCAACTGATTCATAAATTGCCTTGGCGATACACAGTACGTATTACGATTCGATAACCATGTTCTTTATCTTAACAGACATTTTGTTGGTCCATAAATGTTTATGATTTGAGGTTTACAACAAATATCCTACTTCTTCATGTGTTATGTAGTGTTATAATGCATCTCTTTTCAAAGAGTAGAAACCTGAAAATAAACTCACTTCCCACTGCACAATTACATACTTCTCAAATGTATTGGGAATCAGAACATTGTGTGTTATGTTTAATCTTGTATTTAACCCCTCATTCCGTCTATAATCTTCTAAATTTTATGTCATTTTTATTCAATGGTTGTATTGAAGGCTGACCTTTTATCTGTTGTTGCAGCTAATGATTCCAGTGCACAGAATGACTGGAAGGGTGCTTGGTGGCATAGTAGCTTTACAGTTCACTCAGGTGACTAATTATTTTACAGATCTAAAAACTAGTATAATGTCCTGGCCATTAACTACAGGAACCCTGAAACAATATTTTCTTAGTTGTAGTTAAAGCATATCAAGTTATACATCCACAGGTACTCATGAACTGAATGGTTCATATATGTGACATAAAGGCTGCTTATCACACACAGTGCCATGTATAGCCTTTCTTGTGATTAACAACACTTGAAAATCTTTTATACATGTAAATGGAAGTTGCTTTCAGTTATATATGACTGGTGCCAGCTAGGCAGACAATTTCCCACATAGTCCCAAAAGTTCAGTGATCCCTAAAGGAATGGAATCAGCTTTAGTTCTTATGCCTTTTTGCCATTCAAGAATTATTTTTTATGTTAAAGCATATTTTGAATTCTATTGCAACCTCATGTATGAATATTGCCTCAAACATTTTACCTTATATATGATCGTACCATTTCACAAGTGACATGGTTTAAATACCTTGGGTCTACACACACACACACACACAAAAAAAATAGAAGTACCTTGGGCCTATCATCCAAAATGACGGGGAAATAAAGTGAGATGGAGTGCTTCGACTACTTTTATTGCTAGCAAAGTATCACTCAAGTTTAAGGAAAAATGGTACTGCACAACAAAATTAAGAAGAAATGCGTTAGAAAGAAAGTTGGTGTCATGGCATGTTGTGGAAAAAATGGTAAAATCCCTCCTTAAGTGTTTTTGCCATGTGATGAGAAGAGATGTAAAAGCCTCAAGAAGAAAAGTAACTCAGATTGAGGGTGGTCCAAAGTCCAATAGGTTGAGGTATAAGGAGACCAAGAAAGCTATAGACAAAACCATTTGAAAGGACTTAAATTTTAATGGCTTGTCTATAGACATGGTTTTTGACAAGACACAATTGTGTTTGATACATGTAGCCAACCCCATCTAGTGGAAAAAAGATTAATTGTTTTTGTTGTATCATTTTCTTTTTGTTAAATAAGTTTTTAGTCCCTAATAAATTGCAAATTTTGGTTTTAGCCCTTAATAAATATTTATGTTTTTCATCCCTACCATTAACTTGATTTGTTAACTGTTGGCATGACAAATGGAAGTCAAAGTCAACCCTACTTATATGACACCTCATTTATCCACATGGCATAAAAAAATGCTTAAATAAGTTTTCAATCCTTAATAAATCATAAAATTTGGTTTTAGTCCCTAATAAATCAAATTTTTAGTTTTAGCCTCCTATCATTAGCTTGATCAATTAAGCCTGAAAAAATCAATCACCCCCTTCTCTCTCGTTTCCCCTTATCTTAATCACTCCCCTCTCTTTCCCATGACCACTGCTTATCGCCTTTTACCTACTACCACCACGGTTCTATTCTTTGACCACTACACTACCAATGGCAACTTCTTGCCAAAAACCACGTTGGTGACGCAAAAATCACAAACGACGCGTTCTCCCCAATGACATCTTTGGTGAGGTAAGGCAAGGGACAACAAGATTTGTAGCGGCACCTCCATCACTTACTGACTTCCAGGAGCCACCATTGTTCATCGCTCATGAAACTATCATCAATCCTCAGATCTTTGAGGAACCACAACATCATTGTCGCAATTAGGACCTCGGCATCAATCCCGCGAGTTACTTCCTTAACTATGAGTCACGCAGTCCCATCCTTAACATTGCTCAAACTACTACTGAGAATGGTGGTAGTGGCACAATAGTTTTTTCGTTAGCTTTCTAAGTTTTGTTGTGGCTTGTGATGGGTTTTATTTTGGTTGTTATTTTGTGATTTTGTCTTAGAATGTGAAGGTTTTGGCTATAGGGTTTGGGAATTTCAATTGTTGGAAGGGATTGAGGTGGAGATTAAATGGTTGGGGTTGCGGGTGGGTGTGAGTGGGGGGGGGGGGNGGGGGGGGGGGGGGGCGATGGAAAGGAAAGGGAAAAGGAGAGGGTGATGGTGCAGATATTGGGTGTTGAGTCTAGTGGTAGTGATGACAACTGGTGGTGGTGGCGGAGATGAGAAAGATGAAGATGAAGCATGGTAAAATGGGTCTTTGGATTAATGAAAGGGGGTTGGGTTGGTATTTGGGCGAGCATGTGTTCTGTTTATGGGTTTATTGTGGGTTTAGGTTATGTGACACGTACAATTCACATGACACTAGCCACATGAATTTGAAATGCCAAGTGGAGAGGGTAATATGTCCAAGTTAACTGCCACGTTAACAGTTAGCAATTAGCAATCCAAGCTAACAGTAGACAAAATATAAATAAAAAACTATTAGGGGCTAAGACTAAAATTTGTAATTTATTAAGGACTAAAACCAAAATTTGCAACTTATTAGGGACTAAAAATTTACTTAAACATTTTTTTATGCCACATGGATAAGTAGAGTGCCACATAAGCACGGTTGACTTTGATTGTTTGTCATGTTAATAGTTAACAGAACAATAGGGACCAAAAACAAAAAAATAAGTTTATTAAGGACTGAAACTAAAAAAAGTATTTATTAAGGACTAAAACCAAAATTTGTAATGTATTAGGAACTAAAAACTTATTTAACACCTTTGATTTTATAATGCTTCTTTTTTGCTCTGACTTACTAAACTTACAAAACTTATCAGGTTTTGTAGAGGATGACAGTCCATTTGCAGAAAATGGAAAAAAGGGCACATTCTTCTTTGAATTTTCTAGGCCTTTGAGGACCATGGATCATCTTCAACAGGTAAGAATATAGAAACTAATAAGGTGAATTCAGAAGTTTTATTTGCTAAGAACTTGCATTGATCTGTCTAGATTATTTTATTTTTTGTGAGCTGAATTCTTGGTCTCTAATTTGCTTCTCGAATCTTGATTATTATTGATGGACTACATGCGAAACTCATTTATCAATCTTAATTAATGCTGCACAGAATAACCCAAGTCGAGTGATAAACCATGCTGTTTAGTTATGGCTTTATATTGTTTTGTTGTTGAAACTGAAACTGCTTTGGTTTTGGATAAGAAAGCTTCTGGTTTGTTTGTTTTATCTCCTTCCCAATGTAAACATGCCTCCACAAGAAGGAAGTATTTCTTGGCTATGAGCAATCATGTGTTTTTGTACCGATAGCTAAAAAAGTACAAACGTTAGACCACTTCGTTCTTTGTGATTTTGTTGGTGTTCTTGTCAAAATTAAATGAATGTGATTGAAAGACGTCTTCTAAATCATCTAGTCTATGTTTGACTTGTGTGATTATTTAGTGTATCTCTTTTAAATTTTGCCTATACTCAGACTCATTTTATAGCTTGAGAGAAAATCTGTAACATATAACAAACAAATGTAATGGTATAAAATAATACCTTGCAGGATGCGCAATTTACCATTGGCGAATCCAGTAAGATGTCGGTCGCATTCTGGTATCCCATTGATGGACAGCCATGGCATGGCTCTGGACACTACTCTGTTAACTGTGATTGGGTTCCCATCGATATATCTCGGGGCAATTCTTTGAGTGCCACGTTAGCAGACGCCGGATCAAGCAGCTCGTGGAATGTTGCCAGTGCCTTCTCTCTTATACTATCAGTAGCTGCACTTTGTCTGTCTGTGTTTTTGAGCTATCGGGTTTTCAATAACAAGAGTGTCCACTTTACACCGATGGAGAACCTTTAAATACAGTACTCACGGCTTGAGTTTGGGATTGTACTATTTATTACGCTTGTACTAGATAGGTTTGTACTGTGTAGTGCCTTTCACTTTGCTCCATTTTTTTATTGTAATGAAGCATTACTTTGGTTATTTTAGGCTGTGTCAGAAAAGTTCTTCCATTATCAGCATTGTGGAGTTCCATGTTCTTCTGCTTAGTTGTTGCAATAGCAGGAACGTTTGCTTTTTCATTTTTATTTTATTCATTGCTAACAATATGTGATTGAGTTTAGCAACATGAACCAAACATATACTCGGAAACCTGGCCAGAGCATCTTTAAGGTCCCTTGTTCTCAACGGGAAGACTAGAGAGGACATTGAAATAAGACAGGACCCCCAATGTTAAAGTTGCCATTGCATAATATAATGTAGGAATTAAGTATTGAAGCCATTGTTGCCATTGTCAAATATAATAGTAGTCATATTAATATCAATATATAAATAGATTTTTTTTTAATAGTTTGCTAAACTCTTTCTCTTTCGTGATAGTGATGAGGTGTGGCGTTGTGATAACTCACCTTATTCCTTAATCATGTGGTCGGGGGTTTGATTTTCACACATAGGAATGGAAAAATATTTTGTGACCAACAATCTATTGCTTCGTGTAAACTCAATTGCTGTGAGAAGATTAATTACTGTTATTGACAGTTGATATCTTGGGTGCATCCAAAAACTTTCTCTTTACTACCTTATTGCGTTTTTCCAACCATTATACCCCGTTGTAACTACCTTTTTTTTAATTTTATTTTTATTTTGTTGTCATTATTATCTTACTTTCAATATATTCTGTAATTTTGGTAACAACTTTCTCTATGTCCTTTTCATTTTTATGTGTTTTTAAAATTTTTAGGATTAAATATGTTTGATGTCCCCGACTAATTTTTTAGATTTAGTTTAGGTCCTTAAAAAAATATTTTTTTAGTTTGGTCTAAACATATCACAAATTACATAGTTTTAGTCTTTGTTGTTAATGGGTTCTATTAATTGCTAATGTAATTAACAAAGTGTTACATTAACAGTGTCATGTGAACAAAATAAATTGACTCAACCTATAACTTGACTCATAATCCATTATTTAACCCGAATTTGCCTTCAAATTGCGATTCATCATGACCTGAAAATTGGGTCAAATGACAAGTTACAAGTCAAGTTTAGGTTGTATTATGTGTCATGTGAATTTATTTTGCTCACATAATATTGGTGATGTGACATTATTAGTCACATCAACATTTAACAGAAGTCTACTAATGTCAATAACTAAAATCACAAAGTTCCATTAATGATAAAGACTAAAAGCATATAATCTATGATATGTTTTGACCAAAATCAAAAAAGTATTTTTTAGAAACCTAAATCAAATCTCAAAAATTTGCCAATCCAAAACATATTTAAACCGTGATTTTATCATGTATTTAAACTCAAAGCATAAGATACTCGTACTTATGCTTTGAGTTTTATGTCTTTTGATATTTATTTTGTTGTTACATCTTGTGATTTAGTAGCAAATTGTTTAGCTAAATCCGCTATTGTACTGGGAATGGGGAATGGGGAATGAGATGGGGCTCCACGTGAGTTTTTGGTCCTCATCCAAAGTTTTGATTTTTCGTCGTAATAAATTTCAGTATTCCCATAAAAAAAATTTCACAAAAATAAATTTATATCGCCTTTCAAAATCACAAATGTTATTTTAACATCAAAGTTTACATCAAGTATCTCTCTCACAACACATTATAGAATTCATACTCACGTAATTGTTTATTCTAAATTTCTCTCACAATACATTATAAGATCCATACTAACTCAATGTAAACACCAAGTTTGGTGTAAAAATAGCACTCCACTTTTAAAAATTTCACCCAAAAATACGTTATTTTTACTAGTGCACCTTATCAACTATTAATGTAAAGTGCAATTTGCACTTTACTCTGCACACAACTTAACTGTTAAAATGTAATCAACGGTAATGATAAATGCACAGTTATTTTTAAACAATTTTAATTAAAAAAAATTGTCATGTCTCTTTGATAACCAATCACTAGTGTCCATGTGTGCAATTTAACTTTTGAAGTGCAATATGCACTTTAGAGAAGTCATTTCCAACCATTAAATGTAGTGGGTATAAATATAATAAAAGAAAATGATAACAACTAAGAGAGCAGATAAATGTGTAGAAATGGTAACGATTAAGAGACTGGATAAATGTGTAGTGGGTGAAGATAATTGTTTCTTGTTGCATTTTTATATTTTTATATTTTCATTATAAGTCTGAAATTGAAAAATTATAAAATATAATGAGTAGAGACCAAATAGACGATTTACTCATAGTTATAAAACCTAGCCCGCCCTGCCGAGTCGACTTAGAATCCAGTGACTCAGCCATGCCACTGGGCCACTGACTATATATCTTATTGGATCGACCATGTTCTAAACCTGGTGTGACTTGGGAGGTTTTCATAAAAAATGGTGACCCGACCTGATTTGGAAGACTCGGTTGGGTCATTTTTTTTCTTTTAAAAAAATGCAAAACAATGTTGTTTTAGGAAAACAAATTAAAAAGTAAAGAAAAATAGAAACCTTTCTCAACACTCTCCTCACTTGAGTTATTTTCCAATCATCAATATAAAAATATGTTTGTTTTATTTTGACTAGAGATGTTTACGGATCAAACACATTCATCAGAAGTTATATTATCCCAAGTTCCATTAATTGATCAAGATTTACTTAATGAAGAAGACATTGAACCTCAATGTGACCTCATGACACCTTGGGCATAATCATTATATGTATTCTTGTTGTTATGTATTTGTAATTTAAAACTTGGTTTACTTATGTTTGTAATTGAACTTGTCATTTGTGATTTACGATCTTGAACTTGTATTATGGAATTTTTACAAATAAAATGGGTCCAAAAAACTAAAAAAAACCAAAATATGGGTCATCTTTTAAAATTACAAAGTTGAGGGTTCAGATACCTGAAATTGGAAAAGAGTGAAAGGCTGTTGAGGTGACAGGCAGTTGTCAAGTGCAACAGGAGACATGCCTGAAATCGGTGTCAGTGTTGCCAATTTTAGGTACTTACTGACCGTGCCGCCTCATTGACCGTCCATCCGTGTTGACAAAGGCCCTCTCCCTTAACTATATAACAATTGATTTCACTCTTCTTCCTCTAACGAAACACCCCAGCTAACTGCTTACGCTTAATTCGTATGCAATGCTCACTAGGTTGTTTATTACTTGGTGGGAATACGTATAGTTCGTTATTATCTTTCAAAATACTTACTTATGAAAATATGGACCGATTTTCAACTTTTTCTTTTTATAGTTTATTTCATAAGATATGAGCAGTGTGTTGGTTTAGAACATTTAATACAAGCGATAGAGTCTTTAGGCTTAACTGTTATCAATCACGCATCAACCAACAGATAGGTAAGCAAGCATGCGGTCCATCACATATAATTACAGGAAGTCACATAGGTATTATAATGAGTAATATACAGTCATCAAGGTTGTCAAAATACAATATATGTCTGCAAAATCATAAGGGCTAACTGGAACACATCTCACTTAGCCCTCGCAAAACTCCTGCTTGACTCGTTCTCTTGGGTGTCCACCTCACGTCATCGCCCTTCACAACTCCTCATGCGACTCGGTAGAGTCCTCATCATAAGTCCCGTCATAAGATCCTGGAGTCATAAACGAGTTGGGGTGAGAACGATGCGTTCTCAGTGGGAAAACCTTGAACATTGGGGCCTTGCATTTTGTTCGGTTATACTCCAGGCCGCTCTGGGAATCTCTATGTGTACATGTATACTAAAATCCCTACTGATTATTATTAGCCATACTAGTCCTGAGCAGCTTTATTTACGTTACTAGGTGACTGGGAAATCTAATCTTGCTTACCTGATTATCGATTCTCGTGCTTTCTAAACCTGATCGTATGGGTATCGTGTCTTGGGATCACATACCCCCATAAATTATACTTGACGGGCAGTCTTGTGATGTTATACTTTTGCATCTCTATTAATTTTATAATAATTATTATCATAAAAAAATTAATAATTAATAGTACCGAAATAGTCGCCAATTACACCGTCTTCAGACATATCACTTTTATGCTCACTCCAACTGGCCTCTTCATCTTTGTTTGCAAACATCTCATCATCTGATAGTAATGTTAGTGCAACGTTATCATGGTACACTAGATTTGAACCCAGATCACATTCATTATCAACATTAGGAACAACCTCGTCAAAGTTGACAAACAATTCAATTCAATTGAAACTTGCCTGATAAGTCTCATATAAACAAAACATTTATTGCACCTAGAGGTCATTCGATATTGTAACAAGACGATATTTAACAACTCCATTAATGAAAGACATATGAGCCTTATATCTGATTCTCTCGACTCTCCTATCAAAATGAGAAGAAATTGCACAATACAAATTAGAGAATGACATAGATGACCAAATTATAACAAACTCTGCATCATTATCACTGACAAACTCAACTCCTTAACATCAGACTTTTTCACAGAACCATTATAAAAAATAAAAGTGGCAACGCCTTCCCTTCTCAATTTTTTTTGACAATATTCAAAAAATTAAATAGATATGAAGAAGAGGAAAATAGGAGAGAAAATGAAGAAGAGGAGAAGGATATGATGAATTTGTGATGAAATAATTAAATAAGTGGCTATATATAGCTGAGCAAGAAAGGAGATGACACGAGACAGTTTTTAAGCACGAGCTACAAAGCTCCTGAAATCGGCACCGCTGCAGCCAATTTCAGAAAAAGTTCTGATGCCATCCTAAAATCAGCACCACAACTGTCAATTTTAGCCCTTCCACATCTGTCAAGCTGTCGTCGTCCTGAAATCGACACCTCTTCCGTCAATTATCAATCCGACACATATTTCAGAGATACAAATTTTGAATGCAATTTTATGGTGTAACCCCTTGTATTATTTATGTATGATATGAGATTTAAAATTTGAACCTTATTTATGTATTTTTAAGCTATTTAATATTATAATGAATGTTTAAATTAATGCATATTATTTATTTAGATTTTTTTTACTTTTTTAGGTTATATATATATATATATATATATATATATATATATCCAAATTAACAAGTGACCCAATGATCCACTAATTAAACCAGTGACCCAGTGGCCCACTAATTAAACTAGTGACCAAGTGATCCAATGGAGTGGCACGGTCAAGTCCCGTGCCGAATTTTATAACTATGGGTTGACTTCGGAATAAGAGCAACTCAAACGTAAAAGCGCATGCTTCTACGACCAGCATGGTTGGATTAACTATTCAATTGTAAAAGAATCTAGAGAAACTCTTTCCCGTCTTAAGGAAAAAGACAATTGTCAAATCAATTGCTTGAAGCAATTGGATCTACCAAGACCAAAACGATTAAAACAAACTGTAAAAAAGCAACTGGATATATATCCTGCAGAAAGGATTGTTTATCCACGAGGAACCTATCCAGAGTGAACATCCTCTTGCAAGTTCTCGAGTGCAAAGTTTGCTTGAGGATCTTCCTTTACCATTTGATCAGCTTCAGGATACAATTTGGATGAAGCAATGTAAGTTCTAAGCAAGGAATCATCAACATCGTAAGTCTGGAGAAACTTGCATAACTCCTCAACACCATCAAGATCTGCCTCTTCATAATACTTCAGAAAAGCACTTATAACTTCTGGTGAAAGACGCCATTTATCATTCTTAACTTCTGGAAGTACTGCCTCAAGGTGGCTCACAGCATCGTCCAACTGACGTTTCTCCAAGAAGAACATCATAAATGCTTCGTGAATCTTAAAGAAAGGTCCTTTGCTCCTTTTGGTAGCATCCTTAAAGATGGAAGCGGCTTCTTCATGCAGGTCCTGACTCAAGTAAGCACTGATACCAATATTAGCCAACCTTATATCATAAGTAACACAATTAGATTCCCACTCCTTAAAGCATTTTGTTATGCCCTCCATATCATTAAGCTTTCTAAGGGCACGAAGCATAGTCAGATAACTTGTGTTGGTCACTGGGGATACTGACTTGAGGGAATTCCACACCCTATTAACCTCTCCTAGATTAGAAGTTCCAGCATAGAGGTAGAGCATGAAATGGTAAGCATCACGTTGCGATGGTTTCACCTCATTTTCTAGCATCTTAAGCATCGACTCAGCCTTCTCAAACTGTTTGGCCTTTAGATAGATTGAAGCAAGGTTGCAGTACGTATGCCAATCAACTTTGTTTCTGTCTGATCTTTTCATCTCCTCATAGACTCTTTCAACTCCATCGAGATCATTCGAAGACGAGAGGCTATTCATCCAGATATGATATGTGAAACTAGCCATGGGGATCTTCCTCTGCTTCAGGTCGTCCACCAGATGTGGCACTTTCTCGGGCTGACCCAGTTTCAAATACAGAGTCATCAAATTGTTGAAAGCCAGATTAGTGACATATTGCAATTCATCCATTTTTTCAAAATGAGCCAATGCCTTGTCTATCATTAGTTCCTTGCAGTAACAGTTCAAAAGAGCACCATATGTGAACTTGTTCTTGGCAGGTGGTGGGAGACCATTAAAGTAATTCTCAGCTGCAACCACCCCTTTGGTTTTGGATACAAGATCTAAATACACTGCATAATCATCCAAGTCAAAACTAATTTTCCTCATCTCCAACCAATCCATTATCTGCATATTGAAAAAACCGAAAAAAACAAAAGAGGATAAAATTGCAACGACATGAAATTCCATATTTCATTTTCATGTCAATACTAGAGCTCAACACAACAACAGAAACACATTTAAGTATTTTGCCATAAAGCAGTCCAGTTTTACAAAGAATTGAAACTGCAAGAAAAATTTCAGCTATTATTCTGGTACTCATGAAATATGATCATTGAACCAAACCTTAATCCTTTTCATTTTAGAAAAAATCTTAAGCTCATTTACGATCTTCGTTGAGATTTTGGATACCTCGAGTGCGTGCTGGAATTTGCGATACTTCCTGAGCTGCTCGACGCACTTCTTGAGCTCCATTTTTTTTAAGCTTTTGCCTTCCATTACGTACTGGTTCAGCGTCTCCGACACGGTTCCTCCGGTCTTTTCCAGCGCCGATAATCTCCGGTAAAGATTTACCTTCTTCACCGGAGGCTCCGCTTCGGTCGCCGCCGTGCACAGCCGTCGGAGCAGCCATCCCCCGCCGGAAATCAGACGCCTGTAATTCATCTCAATCAATCTTGCATTGCGCCACCATCTGCTGCTTGTTCTATTTATTATTACCCAGCTCTTGGGTTTTGTTAGGGTTCATTAAAACGCACGACGCTGTGTCGTTTTAACTTTAAGTAGCATGTAACCGGTAACGTTTCTTTTTTGAGGGGGTGGTTTGCACCTCTGATTGGGTTTAAAAAATGAGCACGGCTACATCTACATCCTTAAAATATACACCATATATACATCCGTATCATAATACGGTGGGCCCCTCAAATGGCTGTCCAGTCCACTTTTTCTCCCATTCTCAGCCACACGCGTGTGAACTTACGCACATCACAAAACTTCCCTGCTTCCACTTCCTTCTCTCTTCTCTCGCCTCTCTCGTCACTCTCATCTCTCATCACTATCATCCTTCGTTCTTTCTTCACTCTCGTCATTGTCATCTCTCATCCCCCTCTTCACTCTCGTACTCATATAAAAGATTGTGTATTTAAATCAAATATATCAGATTCTGCACTAAAATCTGATATGTTTGAATAAAATCATAGTGCTGTAAATAAGTGCTTAATGTTTATGCATAAGGCCATATAATATTTGTGCACGTCATCATATAATGTTTGCGCACTAAAAATCTGATATCATAATTTATAAAAATACGTAATTATACATTAAGTAATATGCATATATGTACAATTTATGCATTAGAATGTATAAAAGTGTGTGTACACATGTATGTGAACTAATTTTTATAAACTTTGTCCACTAAAAATGTATAAAGACTATAAACTTATTTATGTTTGAATAAAATCACAGTGCTGTAAACAAGTGATTAATGTTTGTGCATAAGGTCATATAATGTTTGTGCACGTCATCATATAATGTTTGTGCACTAAAAATCTGATATCATAATCTACAAAAATACGTAACTATACATTAAGTAATATGCATATATGTAAAATTTATGCATTAGAATGTATAAAAGTGTGTGTACACATGTATGTGACCTAATTTTTATAAACTTTGTCCACTAAAAATGTATAAAGACTATAAACTTATTTATGTTTGAATAAAATCACAGTGCTGTAAACAAGTGCTTAATGTTTGTGCATAATGTCATATAATGTTTGTGCACGTCATCATATAATGTTTGTGCACTAAAAATCTGATATCATAATCTACAAAAATACGTAACTATAAATTAAGTAATATGAAACACCCTAGCTAACTGTTTACCCGTACGTAGTAAACAATGCTCACTAGGTTGTTGTCTACTTGGTCGGAGTACCTTAGTTTATAGTTATCTTTCGAAAATAGTGGCTTAAGAAAATAAGGACCAATTTTAAACTTTTCATTTTACATTGCATAATTACTAAAATAGAGCCATGCGTTAGAATAAACAATATAACAAAGCGTATAACTGTAAGATAGTAAAACATCCAATACATATCCAGGTGGTCCATCAGACAAAGTCACATAACTGTATATACATTAAGTAAGATATACATCACATGTACATAAACTGAAGTACTGAATACATAAGTCAGAATACATCACATCAAAATACAAGGACTACTGGAATGCTACTCAGTATGCCCTTGGCAAAAAGGTAAACATCTATCTATCTCTTAGCCGCTCATGGCTCAGCTGGCGGCTCATCTGCGTCCTCAAAATAAGATTCATCTTCTGTACCTGAAGTCATAAAACAGTGGGGATGAGAACGGTAGGTTCTCAGTGGAAATAACTTTAGTTCCTGAGTCTCGTATCAGATTACATCGGACTTCAGGCCGCTCAGAAATCTCTAGTGAACATACATACTAAATAGCCTACTATTTATTATCTGGCCTATCTGAACGGCTTTATCTGCATTATTATGTGACATGGGAACTACTCTTGCTTAGTACATTCTCGTGCTGATTAACATTTCGTGAATATACATAGCCGTCTCGAGCGTGCTCTTGACGGTACTGACATAACAGCAGACTATACATTCAAAATACTCAAAATGCATAACAGAATACATTCAGAATACATTCAGTATAACAGAATCATCAGAGTATGCATCACATAGTCATCAGAATAAACATGACAGAATCCTCAGAATATGTCTAGCAGAGTCATCAGCATAAACATGACAGAATCATCAGAATAATCATGCCTAACAGAATGTACATGTACATAACAGAATATAACAGCATAATCCTGCATAACAACATAACCTGCTTTGGAACATGTGTTATTCCCACCATAGTAATGTCCTCTGTTGACATTAGTATGACGGAATAACCTCGCACCCTCAGTGTAGGCCGACACTGTCTGGACCTTCCTGCGGTGGGCTTCCACCTACTGTGTGCCCCCTCGGGACCCCTCGACAGTGGGCGGATATTGTACCCCCACCTAAGCTTGCCCCCTTTCGACAATGCATAGGCGTGGTAACCGCACACCTCCAGGTATGCCATATCGACACCACCTGTGGCGGGCTTCCACATTCAGGATGCCTTGACCTCCTGAAGTGGGATCATGGTTGGCTCACGTGATCACAGCCTTTTCGACATGTGGCGTATAGCCTTTATCAGCATTGGGCATTAGCCCTTTTTCAGCATTTTTATTCAGCATGGTTCAGCAGTAATTCAGCATGTCTGACTTTTCTAATCCTTTAACTTGGTTCAGCATGAATGCATGAAAGGCTACAAATATCATCACAGATTACATGTAATAGGCATGTTCAGTACATTTCCTTCACACACAGCATACACATTCATACAATTCAGCTATCAATCACAGATATAGCAGTAAATACTGGACTATGAGCCTCAAGAGGGTGCCATCAGATTTTCTAGTCTTAAGCCGCTCAGCGAAAACTGAGGTTCGCTCAACGGTTTAAGCTCCAGCGCCCAGCGATAGAGGTTGTATCGCTCAGCGGATGCCACTTTCTCGAATTTTCTCCACCGCCTTACGCCAAAAATATCTTTTTTAACTTTCCACGTAGGCTTCATCTCGCTCAGCGGCGTCTGAGACACCGCTCAGCGGCCCTTGTGCGAGACATGAAAATCGAATTCCTCTTCTCTTCCATTTTTCTCTCCTTGCTTCCCATGGCACCTGCTTGAGTTTCACACACAATCCAAGCATAATAATCCTATCTAATCCAGGTCACAAGACCCTTCAGAATTGTCTTCCTAAGCCTAGCATCATTTCTAACACATATATTCGTCATATCACATAATCATCAAATATGTACAAAGTCACATAACATCATGCACCATCAAAGAGGTGAGGAACTAATGTTACCCACTTCCTAAAGAGCTTGTTAGATGATGGAAAAGGATGAACTTGAGGCTTGGTTGCTTGCTTGAAAGCTTCTTTGTCAAGAAAGACTAAAACCTAGGTTATGGAAGATTAGGGTTATGGAACTTGTTATCTTGGCTTCCACTTAAAGAAAACCTCCTAACCTTGATGCTAGCTTGTCTTCTTGGTGAAGTTGAGAGTGATTTATGATGATGAGAGGCAAAGAAGGATGGTTAAACTTTGATGGTTATGGAGCTTTGGTCATGGGAACTTAGGAAGAAGAAATGAAACTTTGGAGTGTATGTATGTGTGTGTTTTGGGCTTGGAGGGGGGGCTGGCCGTGGTATTTTAGTGGATTTAGGCCATTCATATTTCCTATTTTACCCGCAGTGTGTTTTCGGTCATATTCGCTCATTAACTATTTATGTACGGAAGTCCCAAAAATATTCCGGACATACTGTTGTGACCTATTAATTTTTCTTGTTAATATTTAAATCTTAGTTGGAACATTCTTGAATTTATTTTCATATTAATATATTTTACAGACTCCTATTGAGTCACAAGTAACTTCTAATAATACCTAATATCGACCCGAACGTCACCGGACGCCAGGAGATCGCAGAATTATTATTTTTAATTAATATTACAGAAATAAAATTAATATTTAAATTTTATTTTATTTCTATCTCACCTTTTCCTTCTTATTATATTTGTGTTTATTTATTATGTTTATTCTGTGACACTTAAACTAAAGGGAAAAAGTCAGGTTGTTACATAATATGTATATATGTAAAATTTATGCATTAGAACGTATAAAAGTGTCTGTACACATGTATGTGAACTAATTTTTATAATTTTGTCCACTAAAAATGTATAAAGACTGTAAACTTATTTATGTTTGAATAAAATCACAGTGCTGTTAACAAGTGATTAATGTTTGTGCATAAGGTCATATAATGTTTGTGCACATAGTCATATAATGTTTATGCACTGAAAATCTGATATTATATTCTGCAATATTACTTTGTGCGCTTCATTCAGGTTTCATATTCTGCAACATAGACCCTTACCACCATTGTTAGAGATAGATCTCATCTATTTTAAAAAGAAAACCAACATTTTATCATCTTAATTTCATTTTAATCAAATTTCATATGATAAGAGGATGAAGATGAGGAGGATGAGAAGGATGATGATGATGAGAGGATGAGAGGATAAAAGAATGACGAGGATGACGATGATGAATGTAACAGAACAAGGACGAGAGGTTGAAGATGATACGTGACAATGATGACGAGAACGGGGTT
Organism: Nissolia schottii; assembly: GCA_003254905.1. Lineage (NCBI taxonomy): Eukaryota > Viridiplantae > Streptophyta > Magnoliopsida > Fabales > Fabaceae > Nissolia > Nissolia schottii. Next base: position 391,602 of record QANU01031401.1, read on the forward strand.
CGGGATTAGGCACGCGTTGTGTATAATTATACGTTTTATGTATAATCATCATTAATTGCGTGTAAAACCGTATAAAAGAGCGGTGTATGTACGGGTGTATGGTTTAGGGGTGTACATGGAGCATTTTTGTTAAAAAATAGTTAATACAATGATACGAGTCGAAAAAGTAATTTATAAATATTCTGAAATTGCTAACTGTAAATTAAAATTTTTTTGTTAAAAAAAATTATGTTGGACTTGAAATTGCTGTTATTAGTGGCGATTTCAGGTTGATAGGAGACAAGTCCACAAGTGACATAGGAGACTGAGTCAAAGCTAGAAGTGGGTTCTCAAGGTGCTGAAATTGTTATGCAGTCCACTGATTTTAGGATTAGCATTCACAACTTTTTGAAGCTTTTGACCACGAAGATCGATGCATGACCACCACCTTCAGCCTATATAAACGAACCTATCTTTACAATTTCCCCCCTTCTTCTTCTTCTTATACTCCCTTCTTCTGTTAGTGTGTAAGAGATACAATGTGTACCAGAAACATTAGTGTGAGTGTGTACTGTTTAGAAAAAAAAAAGTTAATATGGGAAGTCTCCAAAGGATGATGATACTGTGAATCTTACCTTACATATATCAGAGCAAGATATTTGGAATAATGAGACTTGTATTTAAACTTATTATTATTCATGTTATATTTTATTTTTTATTATTTTTAAGTATGTTGTTAAAAAGTGAGACACAATATGCTTTACACTTGTCTTACTATTAGGATCTTGTGTACTAGAGACATGCACTTGCTTTGACATTTGAAAAATATTAGTGATAACTACTTGTTATTTGTTTATTTTTTTTTTTAAGTATGTTGTTAAAAAGTGAGACAAGAAATATATTCTATATTTGCCTTATTATTAGGATCCTGTGTAACAGAAACATGTGCTTACTTTGACATTTAAAATTTTTTATTGATAACTATTTGTTGCTTATTTTTATAATGTTCATTTTATTATTATAGGAGGGGTGAGTGTTACGAACTAGACACAGGAATAATGAGCCACTGAATCCTCTGATACGATCCTATTTAGAAAATGTTAGTTTGTATCAGATGGCTTCAATGCCTAATATTCTAATCAACCAAGAGCTTATTTTTGTGCTTGTGGAGTGATGAAGACCAGAGACACATACGTTTCATCTAGCTCAGGGCGAGTGTACGGTTACATTGCAAGATATGACGATGTTACTTGGGTTTCGATGTGATGGTGAAGCCATAATCAAACCTCACAAAATATTCATGAGACAATCTCTCCAAAATCTATATCAGGAAAGTAACACTTGGGGACACAACCACCCAAGATCGATTTGAGGAATAAAAAGTAATTCCGTCTTGTTCCTTTTTTCCTAAACATTATAATGCACTAAAATGTCTATTAACTCCTCACTCATTTTTTTCTTTCCTCTAACTCACAGAAAAGACCTAAACCTTAGTACACACTACAAATGAGCATAAACCTCTATTTATAGATCTGATTTTGGACACAATACATAGAAATCGATTTAAGTCAACTTCCAATTTAAAAGAATAATAATAATCATGGCTTACACGGGAGTCGATTTAAATCAACTCCCTTTATAACTAAATTGGTTCATTTTGGGAACAACTCTATAATTGGTTCGTTGTAGGAATAACTTATTATTATTATTATTTTTATTTTGGTAAAATTTTCAGAGGTAAGGAGTGAAAAGACTTCAATAAAGTCACTTTCTTGTTTGGATGACTAAGAAGTTTAATGAGTTATGGAAGGGAAATTTGTGACCCCCTAATTTGTAGGGTCATAAATGAAGGTTTTGTATGGCAATGGGGGACAAGATGACCCTCCTTAGCCATTCCACTTAAGAAATGACAACAATGGCAGAGTAGGGCGGTCAACTTACGTCTGGCTTGCATATTAACGAGGTAAGGCAAGGCGGGCCAATTTTTATGCAAGCCCAAAATTTAGGTTGGCCCCACATTTTAGTAAGTTCGCGAGTTGGCATGTGAGCTGAACAAAAAATTAACAATGTAAATAAAAAAATACAAACTACAAAAAAAAAAAAATACACACATAATAACATAAAAGAACTTTATTTTTATATCTTCATAATATAAACAAATAAAACAAGTTAGAGCCTTGCTACCACCAACAATCCAACATAAAATATAAATCAACACACAGTAAACAATTCAAAATAAAATAAATCATGTTAATAAAGCCAAAATAAACATGGTCTATAAAGTCAAAATAAAATCTTATTCCAATATTCACAAATTGATTTTTTTTGTTCATTTTACATATTTATTTAAAATTTAACCTTAGCTCGCAAGTCAACACGCCCAACCCCACTTCAACTCCCGTCAATGTGTGAGTTAAAGGAGTCGGTCCATGCAAGCCAAAAAAAACTTAAACAAGCTCAAAATTTATATTAGTTCAAAAATATTAAAAATAAAATAAAAAAGACGGGCACCCTGCCCCGCCTTTACCGGCCAAATCTATTTTGTCTTCCCTATTTCACTCCCTTAAATGTCTTCCCAAATAAGGGTCACTCACTTAACTCTAAACATATCCATCCTCATCCTTGTCATTGTCTCCATTTTTTTTTTCTCTCCCAAAACATAGCTGAAGAGGGGAGCGAGAGAAAATGAGTTAGTTTACAAAGTAACTTAAAATTGTTTCAGTTGCAATCTTGCAGCGTAATGAAGGTGCTAGGCGTTGTTGGTGGTGGTGCCCCCGTGGTTTGCTCGAGTTTTATGCGCGACTCTAAGCATCTTGGGAACCATCGGTTTCGCGTCTCATTCTCTTCGTCGTCGTCGTCGTCATCGAGGTCCAAAACGGTGCGCCTTTCGCTACTTAACTCGTTCCAACTATGCGTGTTTTACAGAGTCTTTGTGCAGTGCGCGATTAATATAGTGTGAATTGAATCAGGTAGAAGAACAAGTGCGAGTCGAAGCTCCAAAGACTGAATACAAGCCCGGTGTGTTTGATGATTTTTTCCTCGATTTGTTCCGCGACAAATTGGTACAGGTAAGGGTGTCCCTCTCTAGCTGCTGCGTTTTCTTGTGAACCTGGTTTGAATTTCTACACACGTGAGTTAATTTTTTCCTAGTTATACATTTCACTAGATTGAAAATATCTTATTGTTAAATTAAAAATGTCAAGTGAACAGTTGCTAAACTCCCAGAGTGATAGTGTGAGAATCCGTTAGAAATTCTTGCCTTGAAGGGTACAAATGGTTCAACGAAAACGTAATTAGTGAAATTGTTGTAATGGTGTATTGGTGTGTATTTCTTCATTGTTCCATTGTATGATTAATTTTGTAAAGTGTGACTACCATAACAGGAGGTGGGATGGGACTCAAAGAAACCTGGATATGATGGACTAATTGAAGTTGCAAACCGTCTAATGATGAAGGGCAAATCAAATTCTGATACCATAGAAGCAGCAGTACCTCCTATTCTTTCTTTCTGTTTCATCTTTTATTTTCCACGTTGCCTACTAATCCCTGTGCCGTATTTTATAAACATGCGGAATTAACATATGCTTTCATTCATTGAAGTACCTAAGAGTGTCTTCTTGTCATGCAACATTGTTTCATATTCTCATTTTAGCAATTGAAGAACATGGTTTCAAAGTGTTGAAGTTAAAACTAGTTTTGCAACATATTTGAGTATTGTTATCATGTTAATTTCTTCTTTCCATAATTTCAAATACAAAGTTAAACCCCACTTCCCACATATGGGAGTTTCCCATCACTAACCCTCATACCCAACACCTCCCTTTCTCTGATTATCAAATCAGTGCCACTAACCACCCTACCTCCACTCCCATCCCCACAACAACCAATATCCCCGCATTACCTGACATCACAGCAACTTCTTCTACCCCTGCATTACCTGACATCATAGAACCTTTTTCTACTAGTACCATCCCTCCATCACCCATCATCTCACCTGATCTCGACACCACCACTGACCCTCCATCATCATCCACCCAAAATCTGCCCACAGAACAGGTTAGACACTCTGAAAGGGTCAGAAAGAAACCTTACCTTCAAGACTATCATTGCATTTGGCCTCAAGATGCAGCAACCAAGAGTCCTCAGGTACAACCTTTCCTCTCTCACATGCTATTAGCTATGATAAGTTATCACCCCAATACAAAGCCTTTTCCCTAGCTCTTAGTTCAGAAACCAAACCTACATCCTATAAGGAAGCTGTGAAACATCAATGTTGGGTTAAGGCTATTCAAGCAGAGATTACTGCTCTTAGTGCTAATAATGCTTGGATTTTGACTGATCTTCCTCAATCCTCCTGGTAAGAAGTCAATCAGATGCAAATGGTTCTTTAAAATCAAATATAAACCTGATGCTCGTTTGGTTGCCAAATGGTTTACACAAACTGAAGGAGTAGATTACCTAGAAACCTTTAGTCCGGTGGCCAAGATGACCACCATAAGACTAATTCTAGCTATAGCCGCAGCCAACTCTTGGCACCTTAAACAACTAGATGTGAACACGGCCTTCCTACATGGAGATTTACCTAAGGAGGTTTATATGAGGGTTACCTGGTGTTTCCTCCTCCAAACCTGGTCAAGTTTGTAGGCTAATGAAGTCTCTCTATGGTCTCAAATAGGCCTCTAGGCAGTGGAACTGCAAACTCACGTCTTCTCTTATAAGCCATGGCTATTCTTAATCCAAGGCCGATTATTCTATGTTTGTTAAACATTCACCTACTTCCTTGACTGTTATTCTGGTCTATGTGGATGATCTACATCTCACAGGTTCAGATCTTAATGAAATTAACACTGTTAAGGCTGCATTGCACCAGCAATTTACCATTAAGGACCTTGGTGGTGTTAGATATTTCCTTGGGATGGAGGTTGCTCGTTCTAAGCCGGGCATTGCTTTATTCCAAAGAAAATATGTCCTGGAACAACTCCAGGATGCATGGCTCCTTGCTGTTAAGCCTGCAAGTTGTCCTTCAGATCCTTCGGTCAAGCTTCAGAAAGCAGGAACCACTCCATATTCTGATTCTACTGCATATCGCAGGTTGATAGGCCATTTGGTGTATCTCACTAGCACTAGAGCTGACATTTCTTTTGCTGTCAGCCAGCTTTCACAATTCCTTGATAAGCCTGTGGTTGACCATTTTGAAGCTGCCATGAGATTACGTAGATACATCAAGAATGCCCCAACTCTAGGACCCTTCTTTCCCACCAATTCATACCACGAACTCACAGCCTTTGCGGATGCTGATTGGGTGCTTGCTTAGACTCCTGAAGATCAGTTAGTGGATTCTGCTTCTTTAATGGTTGTGCATTGGTTTCCTGGAAGTGCAAGAAACAACAAACTGTAGCTAGGAGCAGAGTTATCAATCCCATATAGCGGCTTGTAGCAGCTGAGCCAAAAAACGCAATAGCTGGATAACGCGTAGCGGGATGGCTGCTATTTAAAAACAAAATGTAAAATATTGTGCATTTGTAGAGAGCAAATATTAATGTCAATAAACAAAAAAACTTCGATAATCATACTCATTCATCATTACTAATTGGAATGCATAATCCATACTCTAAAAGCAAGCAATTGTCATGAAGTTAATGCATAACTAAGAAGTCAATTATATCAAATACCAAGTCTCATACTCTCATAGGAGCAATAAACATAGAAGATACTATCAATTGTCTAATTCCTATTTCCCATTTCCCTAAAACTCAAACTAAGTCAATTGTAGTATGGTAGTATGTGACTATGTGTAAAGTGTAATGCCTATGTGCAATTTTCTTCCCCAATTTCCTTTCCATTTACACTTATCTAAAAGCAAAAACAAGGAGTCTCAAACTCATCAATCAATCATCGTCTTCATACATAAGATTGATCTCTTCAACATCTTCCTCACTACTAGAGCCTGACTTATAGATCTCTTCAAAGTGGTTCACATTCTCATCCTCATCTGTCTCATTCTCATAGTCAAACAACCGTTCATCTTGTATTGGCTGCTCCTTCCCATTCCTTCTTGTGCTAGAAGTCCCTTGACTTGAAGTAGTAGCTTTGCCTTTGCCTTTGCCTTTGCTTTTGTCTTTGCTCAATCTTGAAGCAAGCCTAGTGTTTTTAAGAGGCTCACTAGCCCCTACTGAAGTAGAACATCAGGCCAAGTCAAGTCTTCATCATCATATACCAATTCATCTTCATCTTCCAAGTCCACCTTCCCCATAAACCACTCATTACATTCATCCACTTCATGTAGGACAATCAGATCAATCACATCGCTAGCGTCAAATCGGTCATTGAGATCTTGATTATACTTGACAAAGACCAAGTCTTGCAACTTTTGATGCAAAAGCTTGTTTCTTTTGTTGGAATGAACCTATGACATTATAATTTAAACTTCAAATTTAGTTCAAAAGGAACTAATCTAGGTGAAAATTTGTAGAGGAGAAGTATGTGATATTTGCTTATATGCTCAAAATTGCTCCAATTACGTTCGCACCCTGAAGAACTACAAGTCAAACTTAGCACTTTGACGCAAAATGTCAGTAAGTTAGGGGTGGAGGTACCATAATTTCTCCACGATTTTGTTGCGATTTAAAAGCAATCAATTAAAAACATAACATTACTAATTGGGAATTTGGGATGGAAGGAAGTGGAAGTCTTATCGGGAGCCATTGATTCCCTATTGGAGACCGCATATCTCATCCCAAATATGCCTTTAGTCTTCTTCTAAAGTGACATTTGTTTCATGATTAGCTGAGCTTCCTCTTCATCAACCAACCTCTCTATACACTTGTAGAGTCCTTCCACCATTTTTGGATCAAACTCCAATTCTGGGTTGCCATAGAAGAACTTTGGGTTTAAGAAATGGCCAGTTGCATGCAATGGATGATGAAGCTGTGACTTCCCTCTTCTATCAATAATAGCAAAGACATCTCTATACTTCTCTTCCTTCTTTTCGAAAAGTTCAGCAATCATTTCCTTAGCCCTATCCATTGCCTCATAGATGTATCCCATCGCAGGCTTTTTCTCATGGTCAATAAGCCTAAGGACTCTGACAAGAAGCCCCATAGCCTTTAGAGTGAATGCAACATCACTCAAAATGTTTCCAACAACACAGTATTACATGCTATCTTCCCCTTTGCATCTTTAGCTAGGTTAGTGTTCCTCCACTCTTTTGAAGTGAACATTCTCCTAAGGTTGGGTTTGAGCTTTCGCAACCTTTGCAATCTAAGAAATCAAGTGGCAAACCTTGACACTCCATGCCTAACCAACTCCGCATTGTTTGTGAACTTCCTCATTATGTTCAAGGCTACGTATGATTGTAGATGTAGCTTACAAGCTTTATCCCGCTCACTATTGCACCTTTAACCCGAGGAAGCTTTCCAATGTCTTCCAACATCAAACCAAGACAATGCACGATGCATAGGGTCCAAAAGAAATTTTTCCTCTTAGCTTCAAGCAACTTACCTAAGAAATTGAATAAAAATACATAAGCGACCAAAGACCAATTATGAAAGGAATTAAGGAAGTAAAAGGTAAGTAAGTTTGAAAACTCTTACCGGCAAGAACGTAATTACTTTCGTTGTCAGTGATCTCTTGAACAACATGCTTCTCTCCAATCTCCTCTACAAAGCTATCAACATTGCTCATACACCTTTTGCCCATTCTTCACATACACAGAGGCATCAATACTCTTCTTAAACATTGTCCCATATGGACAATTGACCATGAAATTAATCAAGGTCCAATTTTTTCGATTGGTCCAAGCATCAGACATTATGGGGGCATCCAAACCGCAACCATGCACCTTATGAGGCTTCAACATTTCATTTGTGATCTCTAACTCCTTTTTAAGGAGTGGAACTCTCTGTTCATGATAGGTTGTAGGTTGGAAGACGGCTTAAGGAACCACAGAGTAGAGAATGACGTGAAATGGGATTACAGCTTTAGGGTTTTACTTTTACAACTTTGAAAATGGGAGGGAAAGGGGAAATGCCAATTATACCCATGAAAAAGCTGGGTATTTCACCCTAAGCCCTAATCATGGCCGCCACACAGGAGTAGCGCCTCCGATTTGCCGTGATTTGTGGCTACCCCAACCACGATGCCAAACACCCCGTGACATGACAGTTTCTTCGCAGCCAACCACAGCTCCGCCGCAAACGCACGCTATTGACCACTCTAGCTAGGAGTTCCTTAGAAGCAAAATACCGATCTCTAGCTGCAGCAAGTTGTGAAACATAGTAGCTTCAGCAACCTATTGCTCTCTTCTGTGACAACAGCTCCATCCACATCGCCACAAATCCTGTTTTCCATGAGAGAACAAAACATTTAGAGATGGACTGCCATACAATTCAAGAGAGAGTTCAGAGTGGTCTGCTCCATTTACTGCCTATTCATTCCAACAGCAGACCAAACTGCAGATATATTTACTAAAGTTCTGCAACCGGGTCCCTTTAAGCACATGGTTTCCAAGCTTGGCCTCATGGATCTCCATTGGCCAGCTTGTGGGGGACTAACACTCAACTACAACCAAGCCCAATCACATTGGGCGAGCGACACAGGAGATGGCCCAATCACACAGCTATTCTCTAATTATGATAGTTAGTTATTGTTAGTTTTGGTTAGCTTTTGTTAACTTTCTGTTGCTGCAGTTAGCATTACTTAGTCTGTAAGTTTTGTTAGTGATTAAATGGAAAAAGCTCTCACAATGAGAAGCTGAAAGTTCTGGCAATTCTTTCTCTCTCACTCTCTTTTCTTCCAAATGCTTCCTCCATCATAGTTGAAGCTTCATCCGTGGGTACCTTGAGAGAGTTCCACATTTTTCAAAATGATTAGGTAAAAATATAAACAGATTTTCTATACAATTTCTTTTGAACTAGTCTTCTGACAAAATAGGATTTGATCTTTTTGGAAAGAGTGATTACCATTATCAAACATTCAAACTAGCTTGTAAGAAAAGAAAACTCCCACTGTTTTATTTTGTTTTGTATTTTTCTTTTCGGAGTTTGGCAAGCACATTCTGAGGCATTATTATGTATATTTATATAGCCATTTCCTTAACAGTGTAACATAGGTTGTCACATTACTATGTGTTTTCTTAAAAATTTTGAGTTATCATGTCTAATTTTGAGCTGGCTAGCTGTTGTGACTTGTGACAGGTACGAATATTGAGGTCTCTGTTCCCTCCATTGCTTTTGGAGCTCTATAAAATGCTTATTGCCCCTATAGGACATGGAAAAGTTGCTGCCATGATGGTTGGTGAGTCTGATCGGCTACCTCTCATTTTCTTTTCCCATTTTTTTCCGCTTCTTTCAAGATGAATCTTCATCCATTCTTTATTCCTGCCTGATGTTCCCATGAACTTATAAGAAACTTGGTTAGATATCCTGAAATGCTTTTAAGTTTGAAGCAAGGGTTACTGCACTGTCTTGTCAATGGCTCATGGGCCCGTGCAAAGTGAATTCTGTAGACCTACCGGATGGAACCTCGTGCAACAGTGGGGTGATCACCTGTAAAACTCAGACCAAATAATCTTCTAATCTTTAAGTGACATATATAAGTGATGTATTTTCAAAATCTTGAAGGTGTTTGTGGAAAGATGCAAGTACCTGGAGGAAAGCAAGTGTGTTGGTATTTGCATAAACACTTGTAAGTTTCCAACACAGGTTAGTGCTACTTGAAAATACTCACCCTCACTTCTCACGTTACTATAAGAGCTAAAAATTGTTGTGTTGCATTCTTCGGATGATTTCATCTTACTCCTTTTTCAAGTTAGACCTTCTTCAAGGATCACATGGGAGTTCCATTACTTATGGAGCCCAACTTTGGTGATTATAGCTGTCAGGTAATATTGTATAATCTCTTTTGGAGCCCCATTTTATGAGAACCTCCCTGTCATTACTCTCTTTTTGTGTTAACATAAAATAGCATTTATTTTTCGGTCAATAAATAAAATTGTAGTTATTTCCTTTACAAAATTTCAGTTCAAATTTGGAGTTCTTGCCCCTCTGCATGAAGATGACAGTGTCTTGAAGGAGCCTTGCTTGGAAGTATGTCCGAATGCGGTCCAACGAAGAATGGTTGCCCGAAATATAGATATAAGTGTATGCCCAAAGACATGACTATTGTGCTTAGGGCTTTCAGAACATTGATGTACGTATTCAAAACCCCTTACATGTTCTTGCCCCCACGTGTATTTGAAAATAGAACTCAAGTTACGAATTTTCTGTAAAAGTAAAAAGTCCTTGACACTTAACAAGAAAACGACCCGATGTGAATTTAATTCTTGCTGTTGATGTGAGAGCCATTTTTGTCTGTGATCTATAAATATCTTTGTAAACACTTAAAAAACTTGGAGACATGCCTTAGAATGACTGGTGTCAAATCCAGTTAAACTTTTGTAAAAAAATGTTGAGAATTTTCTTCCTTCCATTGCGGTATTTCATCTTTGATTACATCTATGAAATTGTTGATACAAATCATTTTGTTTTTTGAAAGATACAATTCATTTTAGAAGTAGATTTTTAGAAAATGGACTATCTTATGTTAAATTTAGTCGTATTTGGTCATGTTATTTATGTTAATTAAATGTTTGAATTTTTTTCATCACTTTTTTTGCCCAACCTATTTTTACAAAATTCTATTAAATTTTTCGTAATTTAAATTTTACTAAATTTATTTAATTTGACTCCACTAAACATTTTTTAATTTAAAATTAGCATTCTCTCACATCTATCACTTAAAAATACCCAAAATAAAAGTTAAATAATTTTAAAAAAGATAATGTCAACAAATTTAAAATAATTTTTGTGCATAACTCGAGTATTATACTATTGAGCGAGAAATACATAAATATTTTGAATTGAGTTCTACTATTTTAAGAGAGTTTCAGTTGTTCGGAACGTGTGCTTTTTTCTTTTTCTGTTATAACATCATGATCAAATTTAATATAAGAGGAATCATTCTCATATTTTAATACGTTAGACTTGGTTTTATTTTTGTCTTACGCGTCCACAACATTATTTTACAATGCATTATTATAGAGGTAAGAGTTACCTATAAAATAAAATCTTTTTTATTTTTATAACTTTGATAGCTAAAAGAATACATCATTTGGCATTAACAATACCCAAAACAGACAAAATTCAATTGAAGACTTGACCTAAGCTGTAGGGGCACTTGACAGTGGGGTATTCAATGGTACAAATTCCCAACTTGAAGCCAGGTATTTCTCTAGGTTTAGAAATGAATCCAAAGAAAAATAAGAACTTTATCAGCAACCACATTATTTACCCATTGAGATACTGATAATTTAAGAGGGCGTTTGACACATTTTCTATTAAAATTATTGATAATTTAAATTATTTGTTAGAAAGATTATCACCTTTTAAATTATTGGCAATATTACATTGTAGTATTTGGTAGACAAAGGTAATGTAACTAACAATTTATATTACCACATTTGGTATATCAAAAGGGTTGTCAAGTAATAAATGTATTTTATATAATGCCGTCTAAATAATAAATAAAATAAAAATATAATAATAAATTAAATAAATAAAAAAATCATAATAACAATAAAATAAAATAAAAATAATAAAAATTGGTTGGTGTATTGCGATGGTGGTAAAGGCAACAACGGTGGTGGTGGCAATGGTGGTGATGAGTAGTGGTAGTGGTGGGGTGGTGGTGGCGGCAGCAACTATAGTGGTGGAAATAAGTGGTTGTGGTAGAGGTGTCGGTGATGTATGTGGTGGTGGTGGCGACGATTATGGTAGTGGTAGTAGAGGCAGTGGTGGTGGGTAGTGGAAGTCGTGGTGGTGGTTGTGGCGACAACAATGATGATTGTGGTGGTGGTGATGGTGACATTGGTGATGGGTAATGATAGAGGTGGTGGTTGTGGCAATGACAATGTGACGGTCGTGGCGGCGACAGTGGTGGTGGAGGTGACAATGGTGATGGTGGTGATGGTAGTGCGATGGTGGTGAATAGTATATATGTTGGTGGTGACAATGGCGGTAGGAGTGGTAGGTGTTGGTGTTGGGTAGTGGTGGTGGTGGTGGTTGTGGCGACGACAATGATGACAGTAGTAGTGGCGAAAATGGTGGTGGTTTGTGGTGGCGACGGCTGAAGTGATGTGGTGGTTGTAGCGATGACAATGGTGATGGTGGTGGCAGTGGCGATGGTGGCGAGAGTGGTGGTTATGGGTGGTGGTGGTGGCTCAGGGAGAGAGAGGGAGTTGTTTATGTTAATGATATGTTTGTCAAAATAAAAGTTGAAGGATTACCTAAAAGATCCACATAGATACTTCTCATGGGGGGTAATTCACATTACCAGCAATTTTGCGTAACCAAACATGCCAATGTGAATTGTCAGATAATTTAATTGCAAGATTATCAATAATCTATTCACATTACCTCATATCAAACACCTCCTAAAGTTAAACTACATTCTCTTCCACTAAAGTTAAGTGTAATTACACTCAACCACCTCTTCATTTCTAAAACTGTCATAAAAGATCCTTAAGATTTTGTGATACTCCCCTCCTTCCCCTCCCCTCTCCTCAAGTTAAATAATTGACAAAAAAAAAATAATTGACATCATTCGGTTAAATAAGTGACAGAGAAGAAAAAAAACATAAACATGTGCTTAGTACAGGACTATTAATGACAAAATTTTGCATTCAAATGACTTAAATGCCCTTATTTTTTATTCTTTGCCAATGATCCAAACATATCGTAACTTAGGGTTATAGGGAGAGGAGTTCGGGTGTTGTTGGAATGTAGCGGTGGCGGCCAGGTGGGTTTGTGGTGGCAGCTAAGCACCTTTGCAGTGCGGTGGCAAGGGGTTGCTTTTAGTGTCGCGACACGATGGAGATGGATTCACGGTGGCGATTGCAAGTAAAGGTTTGTCCCATTGGGTTTTCCTAAGGATTTTAACTAGGCATTTTCCCTCCTTTCAGTTGTTAGTTTTCTAGTGGCTTGGGTCTCACTATAATAAAATGGATTCGTACTTGTCAAAAACAAAAAGAAAGTAATAAATTATGAATACTCAAAATTATCACTAGAGTAGTTACATCTGCTTTAGGAGACGTAAAATAATAGGATTTATTCGCTTTAGGGAATGTATACTGATAAAATTTTCATTTGTTTTGAGGAATGTAAAATAATAGGATTCATTCCCAGAATGATCTTTTAACACCTTCATTTCTAGAATATGTAATCTCCTAATTTCTGTAAACAAATAAATAATCATATTTTCAGATAATTTTTGAATAATTATATTTTTAGGGAATGACCATTTTTTCATGGGTATTATTACCATTCACTTCTGCGAATAATTTTTTTTTCGATGATAAATTCAAAAACACAACAAAATGCAGAACATAACGAACAACTAAGACAAGAAAAAACCAACGGGGATTGGTCCAAGCGGCAAGCGGCTTGGTATCGCTTAAGCAAGGTCCCGAGTTCGAGACCTTGTGCATGCAGTTATCCCCGCTGGGAGACTCACCCGCCATAGCCAGGTGCGCGACCTGGGTCGACCCAGATTAGTCAAGGCTAAGCCTTGGATACCGGGCAGGCAACCTAAAAAAAAAAATAAAACAAGAAAAAACACAACTCACCCCCAACCCATCGAACACACCAACAAGCTAGGAAAGGGCCTCATTAAAACATCCCCAGGAAACCCAGTGGGACAAACCCTTGATTTTTAAGAAAAGAAAAAAAGTACCCAAACCAAATTAATTAAGTGCCCAAAATAAAAAAGAGAAAACCAACTAACCCAACAACACATCCACCAAATGTCCATAAAAAGACCACAAACTAGAGAAAGCAACAAACTTTTTAACAGATCTATATGCATAGAGGCACCAAAAGCACTGATATACGCACATGTATGTATAAGTAATAATATAATAATAATAAAATAAGAAAATATCAAGCACAGTGGCCATTCGGCCACTGCCTCGAATCCTCTCTATAAATATGGCCTTTCGGAGGCCATCCCCAGTGCCCCCAAAGTTCATAATTCCATACTGGTAAAATTATTTCTGTTCTGTTCGTGCGCTCTGCGGTTATGCTACTGGACTAAGGAAAAATAGCAAGATCGTACCAATGTCCATGGGAGTATTTTCTTGCAACTTTCATCGTCTCCAAATGCGCTTTGGAGGTTGGTAACCCTATACCCACTGTCTATGGGGATTTTTATGTTATTTTATGTGTTTATATGTGAGAAACTGACTTAGGAAATATTATGTGAAAAATATAGAGATAATGATGTGAAGATGATTTTATGAAATTTTGATGTTAGAGAAATATAACTGTACTGGTTGGAATTGTGTGGGAAGGCCTCAGGGTTACGAAAACTAAATTGACGCTGGAACTGATTTGGCCAACGGCATGCCCAGCAGCACGTTGAGCGGTGCGCTGAGCGGCCTGCCCTGAAAATGTATGATTTTGGACAGTCCAAGGGCCCAATTTTTATGTTATTCAAATGACAAAGCCTGGACATTCGAGTAACAATTAAAGAACTTAAAGAGTTTAGCTTTCCTACATGTTCCAACTAGCATAGAAAATGAGAAAAGTGTATGAAAGTAACTGTGGATTTACTATACGTATGCATCATGAGGACTCGGTCGTTGTTACGACTTAGAAAGACTGTAGATAACTAGAGGTTATCACCTAATGTTATAAAAAGATCATATCTGAGCCTTAGGGAAGCAATGATATCTTAAGAAGGCTCCGACCACAAGGGTCTGGTATACCTTAAAGTAAGTACATAGTTATATGATAGGAACTCCCTCTCTTGGAGAGTCTACGGACAAGCCCTTCACCAATCTAGCCAGATGGATTGGTAAATGATTAAAAGAAAGAAAGAAAGGAAGGAAGCAAGAAAAGATGAACGTTTATGAGGGTGACGTCACACCTAAGCAATAATGATAATGATGATGTATGTGTACACACCTGGTTGCGTCACAAGGGCAGAGCCTCGCCATCCCACTAGGTGGATGGTTATATCTATTGATGGTCGATAAATGGGCCCTAGTTTTCCATTGTTGGTTCGCAACCACTCAGGTTTAGAGCGCTGCCTGGTCGTCATCAATATAGGAATAGAAGCAGGTTGTAACCGGAAGGCCACGGTTATAAAGGTGAAAGGACAAGATGTAGCAAGAAGGACACGATCCTGGCCCCCTAGTTTGACCAGAAGCGTAAGAAAAACCTAGACCCAACCATGCGTAAGATATGTGATGGATGAATATGTGATGTATAACTATACGTATGTATGTAGATATAGCATGTAAGTACAGTCAAGAGAAGGCTCAAGACGGCCTATATAAACGTTGTCGATCAAGCGAATAAAGTTAATAAGCCCGAAGCCATAGTTAATAAAACGATTAGAGGTTCCCAGTCACCTAGTAAACTAGATAAAGCTACTCAGGACTTAGGCAAACGATAATAACCGGTAGGGGTTTTAGTATGCATGACACGTAGAGATCTCTTGAGTGGCCTAGATCATAACCGAGTAATGAAATGATAGGTAGAGTTAAGGACGCCAACTGAGAACGTAAGTGTTCTCACCCTTACTCCTTTATTATTCCAGACGGGTACGACTAGCGCACCTGAGACGACGAGGCATCGCAGGACGTCGTGAGGGAGGACTACTTGAGGTCTCGAAGCCAGAGGATACCTGAGGAACAACAGGAGCTACCCCTTACCACGCCAGACAACGAGTATTGTTTGAGTTGTGTAACAGTTATATGGCCTATATAGGCCATTAACGCTTTGGTGCATTATGTGTAATTATGTATTATGACTCAAATGTGAAATTGTGCTATGGACCACGTGATTGTATATATGTATATATTGAAATGTTCTGTATGACAATCCCCTCGACTAGTCATCGCTTGTATACGTATATGACTCCTTGCACACGCAGGGCTTTTACTTTACGATTTAATAAAGAAAAGGAAAAATTTTCAAAATGGTCCATATTTTTGAGTAAGAAATAGTTGCAAAACTAAAAGTAGGGGCTAAAAGTAACTCGACCAAGGTAGATAACAACCATATAATCAGTGGTACGACTATAGCATAGACTGAAAGTAGGGCTGTTACAGTAAACGTCCAAAATTTTTAGATTAAGAAGTTGAAATCTTGCCAAAAACGGAGCATGAATGAGTACTTAATAAATACTAGAAGTGAGCAAAAATCTATCTAAAAATAAATGTAGTTCTATGCACAAAGGGAAGAAGAAAGCATTGTGTGTGATACCAGCAAATAAGAAACCTTTTTTTTCCTTTAAATAAATGTCACATCATGTGACTAAAACAAATCTCCTTTCTTTTTTTTTTCAAATAAAATATGTTTCAGCCAATTGATAAGACCCAAATACAACAAAGTCTCCCGTTGAATCAAGTAGAGACAAATGTCAAAATGGTAGCAACAGGCAAAAGTATCTCCCCGGATTTTTTTTTCTTATCACAATTCATAGCCTCTTGGTAGCACATAGAAGCTCCCCTGTCAATAAGAAGCACAGATTCTTTAGATCAGTAACAAGTAGAGGGAAAATATTGTCTAGAAGACCTTCTTAGATGAGTAAAAGATTCATTTTCATTAACAGGAGCATCAACAGTATAATCAAAATTATCGACAACATCCTCAATGTTACTATTCAAAATATGATCACGAGCATTAGTATGATTGTAAAATTTTGCTACATTAGACATATATGTCTCGGGAACTAGATCAAGATTAACCAAATCACCAGTGCACGAAGATTATGATTTATCAACCTTATCAAAATCTTCAATAATCTAATCCTCCATAAAAATAACATCACGACTTCTAAGAAGCTTGTCAACAGGATCATAAAATCTATATCCAAATTCATCATGACTACAACTAATAAAAATACATTGTCTCATCTTAACATCAAACTTGGACCTTTCATCTTGCGGCACATGTACAAGTGCTTTGCAACCGAAATCACACAAGTGGTCATAGGAGACATCCTTCTCGTACTAAACTCTATCAAGAACATCAACCTAAAAAGCAAAAAACGGAAGATAAATTAATAACATGTGCAACAGTAAATAAAGCATCACCCCTAAAAATTTCCAAACAACTTTGCTTCAGATAACAAACATTTGACTCTCTCTACCAATGTCTTGATCATCATTTCAGCCAAACCATTGAGCGGAGGAGTATTGGGAGGTGTCTTCTAGTGTCAAATACCATGCTATCTACAGTAGTCATCAGAAGGTCCACAAAATTTGTCACCATTATCAGTGTGAATACATTTTTCTTTCTTCCTCGTCTCTCTCTCAACAAAAACCTAAATTTGTTTAAAGACACTAAGAACTTGGTCTAGTCTTCAAAACATAAAATTAGAGCTTTTTAGAATGATCATCAATAAACGTAACAAAGTAGCATGCACCACCAGAAGTCTTAGCCCTCTTAGGACCACAAAGATCTGAGCGCACCAACTCAAGCACCTTTGATTTTCTTGAAGTTGAATGACTCCTGAAGGTGACCCTGTTTTGTTTCCCAGCCAAGCAGTAAATGTAACATCTCGCTCTTTCCTTAGCAAAATCCCGCTAGATAAATACCTAGAGATTTTCATGTTTGGTTGAACCATTGGAATTATGAACTCTTGGAATTAAAATTTGTCTGTAGGAAAAATTCTGGTCATTTTCTTAAAATTCTACAGACACTAGAATAAACCCTTTTTGTCGTCTGAGTATAACCGCGAGTCTAAAGTGTCCGTAAAAGGTACAACTACAGACGAGAATTTATAAATACCCCAAGTGAACCTAGATTATTACTAAGAAAATTTAGGAGATCACAAAGATGTGATCAGAATATTTTTAGAACAGCCGTACGCGAAGTACCGGGACCAGAAACGATAAAACCTGATCAAAATTGATCTGCCAGAGCCCGTTAATTCTTGGCAACAAAAAGTGGCCAAGACACAATGCCATGCATGGTTAGGAGGAGGGCCAAATGGCCTAGTCAAAGAGTCAAAGATGACTCATGGTGGTGAATCACCATCTAATTATGTCATGCATGACATAAGCAAGGGTATTTTGGTAAATTGGTCCAAGGGCAAAATGGAAAAGTGAAATTCAGCCCATGGCCTATAAATACCCCCCTTAGGTCAGAAAATTAGAAGAAAAAAATAGAGAACCTTGCTGAAGCTCTGTCCGATCGGACAATCGACAGTTATTCTGTCAAATAGAGAACCTAGACACTTCCTAACCAAACCTAGTCCAGATCCTCCAAAAAATTCCCTAACCTAACCCACAAAAAGCCCCATAAACCCAAAAGGAAGCTTGGAAAGAACTTGGCCTAAGAGGAATTAGGAAACACCATAACTAAGGAAAAGCCTGCAGGAAGCAGCAGAAACTGTGCAAGTAGGTAAACCGACTTATCCACTGTCTATGTGGTTTCATGATTAGATATATATGCGGTTAGGATGCCTTTTATGTGACTTTGGTGTATATATATGTTGTTGATGATTGTCTGGATCTATTGGTGCTGTCTGTGATTCTGTTAGAATTTAGGAACGCCTAAGACAGAAATAGGCATATGACACGATTTTGAAGGGAACTGTATTCTAAGATTTTAATCATGAAAAAATAATGTTATTTTTGGGTTCTACACAAAAAATTGAGTGGGGATGTCAAGTTTCATGATTTTGGGAGTCTCCGATGAATTTCTTAGCAAACAGGCAGAAAATGGGGTTTTTACGAAAAAGGGCAAAACGGGAATTCCACGTGTTTGGACTGAAAAACTGGGTTTGTTTTCAGAAAATATGGGTTTAGAACTATCAAAAACCCTAAGGTCAAGTCTTGATTCCATCGGGTTTTTGAGAACAAAAATTCCAAGGAATATGGCATTTACGGGGGGCGAAACGGTAATTTTGGGAAAGGGATAAAATTGTAATTTCGAAATGCTGAGTTCAGAATCTGGGTTTTTAGACATTAAAAATGATCTTAGGACTACCAAAAACCTTGGGGTAAGATATTGGATCTCTCCGGTTTATGGTTGCTAATTTCTGACATAAATCAGACGCTTGTTTTGTTAGTTGTGGATTTATCTTTGTTTATGTTCATAAAGATGTTGAGCATGAAGATGTGTTCTCTACATGTGTTATAAATGATGATACATGTTAGAAGAAACCCTCTTGGAATTGAGCTATGTATGTTCTATGTGTTAATTGTTTAATATGAGCTAATACATATTAGATGTTTGTGACATACGATAATGATGATGATATGAGCTATTGAGTTGTAATTGCCATGTGTATGAATGCTCGAGATGATGAATTGTGCCTATGATGATGATGATGATGATGGGAAACCCCCTCTAGAAGGGCCGAGGGCTCGGCTTTTGGGGAATGTCTTAGTTCTGGTTGAGTCGTAGGTCCGACCCCACCGCCATCATAGGATGGTCACCTCGGTCGTGGTTGGTGAGAATTACGGGGTCAAGAACCATCAGGTGAGAACCTTCAGGTTAAGCGCTACCTGGCCGCCACGATACTAGCTGTAAAGTGTGGTTGTAGCGGTGTGGCCGCAGCTACAAGGGGCGAGGGCGAAACCGCTAATAAGGCTTGCCTTATATCATGGGAGGAAAAATGATTTTCTTGAAATGAGGATTTTTGATACAGTAGTATAGCTATGTGAATTGTATGACAGTATATGAGTTAGTGACTAGACTAGCAGACAAACGACGTAGCTAACGAAGAGTAGGTTCCCCGGTTACCTAGTAATCTAGATAAAGCTACTCAGGCTTAGCAAGACATAATAATGAGTAGAAAGATAGGATAACTGTGACACTTAGAGACCCCTGAGCGGCCTGGATCATAAATGAGAATAAGAAGTCCCCATATCCTACGGTTTCCCACTGAGAGCGCTATGTTCTCACCCCACTCATTCATAACTCCAGGACTTGAAGTAGAGCAAGGAGACGAACAACACGAGGAGGAACAGTACCCCGAAGAAGGAGCCGAAGAGTAGGCTTGTAATTAGTAGACCCTATGAGATAGTACTACTTTGGTGTTAAACATATATACGTGACAACTGTTTTAGTATTTGTGTATCTAATTGTGAATATATGTTATGGACCAATGGTTTGTACTATGTTTAATTAATTATTATCTCCTTGAATGTTAGTTAAGCATGTTACGTTACTGCTCGCATTACATGTTCTACGAATACGAGGCTCTACTTTGTACCATAAGATATATAAATTAAAGTTTAAAATCGGTCTGTATTTTCTAAATAACTATACTTTCAAACGTTTAATTGGGACTTAGTACTATCCCAACCAAAGCAGATAACAACTTAGTAAACAAGTTTGCGACTTAAGCGTAGACTAGCTAGCTAGGGTGTTTCAGTAAACACATTTTTCTAATTTTGTACACTTCATACTTGAAAGCAAATTCTTTTTGGCCAAACAGTTCAGTCTAGTGAGCTTTCACAATCAATAACATTTATAACATTGATAAAAACATAAGCTTTGGTACAATATAACCTAGAAAGCCTTCTGACCACATGACATAACCAAAGATCCCTTAGTAAGTTTCCATTGTCCACCATTAAAATAATCTTCATTATCAAGAACACTAGTAGAAATCATATGTAGGCTAATGTCGAGTGCATGTCAAACATTCTTCAAAATTAACTTTTCCTTAGTGCTGATTTTCAAACAAATAGTACCAATGCTAATAACCTTTGATTTACCACTTTTACCTATCTTCAACTCCCCATAATCATCATGAGTGTAAGATGTGGAAAAATCATTCCTCGAAGCCACATGAAAACTAGCACCACTATCAACAATCCAACTTGTATCATCATAGAAAATTTTAATCAAATTTTCATCACAAACAATAATGAGATCATCAGCAATAGTGGTGGCAACACGATCATCGCTCTCTTTATCTTTATTTTCTTGTTCGCCTTTGTTACAATTGTTATCATCCTTCAGCTGATGAAAAAAATTCTTAAGATGTGCCTTTTTAGCACAATGATTGCACTCATAAACCCTGTAATTGGACTTTGATTTGCCTCTACAATTGCCTTTACCTCTATGACCTTTTTCTTGATCTCTACCTCTTGCCCTGTTTTTAGTAACCAAAACTTCTGGCTGTGAAGAGGACATCTTCTGAGTTTGTCTTTTGACTTCTTCATATAAAGTATCAATCTTAACAAAATTCATGGTCACAACACCACCAGGAGCATAACTAGTCAAATTAACATAGAGATTTTTCCAAGAATCAAGAAGAATATTCAGCAACCAAAGCCTCAAAATTTTATCTTCAAATTTAACACCCTTGCTAAAAATTTGATCAAACAACCTTAAAAATCACTCAAATGATTATAAATAGAAGTACCTTCTTTATACCTCAAACTCATAGATTGCTTCAACACAAATAATTTGTTATTCCTTGATTTAGAGGCATATTTGGTTTCAAGCTTCTCCCATATCCTGGCATGTGAATCATTGGCAATATGATCCAAAACATTATCATCTACCCATTGTCAGAGAAAGCCACAAACCATCTCATGCTCAAAAGTTCAATCTTCCTCAGATTTATTGTACGATTTCTGAGTAGCAAATACTAGTAAATGTAGTTTTTTAACAAAAAAATCGATCTTTCATCTTGCCTTTTCATTTGTGGTGACTAGCCCCATTCAAACTTATCATCCTGTCGTAATTAGGCTCCATCAATCAAGCAAGCAAATTCTCAGAAAAATCAAAAATAACTTTGATGTCAACAGTTAGGAAAAGGGTGTTTACGTAGCAACAAAATTACACAATAGCGTAGTGAAAAATAATAACCTTTTTCTGCTTGAATGAACTTGTGAGAAGTGTAATACATGATAAATCCAAGAGTGCAAAAATTAAATAAGCAAAGGAGCACACAACAAATTTTAACATAGTAAACCCCCCAAAGAGAGGGAGAAAAGAACCATGGACGGGACCTAGTCCAAAATATATTTCACTATGAAAATATCAATAAATACAGCAAAAGAGTTTCATAAAAGAAATCTCAAAGACAGAAACCTACTCGCTATTAAAAGAATGAAAAATAATCAAGTAACATTGTTTAAAGATCCACATTATAAACACACTCAAATCAACTAGGAGAGAAAATTTTTCTATGGTTTCCAAATAAGCACCTACAATTTTCGAATTAAGCGGCTAAACAGAGCACAAATAAATATTCAACAAATATCAAAAGTCAAAAGTGAGCAAAAGTCTCTTAAGAAACATTAGTGGCCGCACGGCACTATGCGCAAAGGGAAGAAGAAAGTTTTGTGCGTGTTACCAGCAAAAACCTTTAAATAAATGTCACATCATGTGACTAAAACAAATCTCCTTTCTTCTTTTTTTTTTAATAATATTTTTTGAAAAAAATAAAATATGTTGGACCCAATTGATAAGGCTCAAACACAACATTGACTTGAGAGAATGATTTCATTTTCTCATTTTACTCCTACTATTCACTTAAGACCATAATTCTATTTTCTTGTATGTACTGGTAGCATTCACTTTAAAAAATAATTCTCTTTTTTTATTAGTACCATTACCATTCATTTTGGAGAATGATTTTATTTTCTTGCAAGTAACATGACCATTCACCTTGAAGAATGGTTCTATTTTCTCACATATAAGATTACTAATCATTCACTTTTGATAATGGTATTAAAAGAAAGAAAGGAAAAAAGAATAATATAAAAATGATTGGTATTGGTAAAATCAAATAATAAAAGAACGTAAATAAATATAAATAAAAGCAATAAACAAAATTATACCATAAAACAAAAAAATTACGAGAGGCTATGATACATACATAGATATTTATTTATATATATATATATATATCGTTTATGATGAACAAATTAAAAGAAATACTACATTTTGAACAACTTTTTAAGGAAAAAAGGAAAATTTGATTCTTTGAACTTTTTACCTTTCACCTAACGAGCAAATTCTTGTTAATAACGTGTTATGAAATATTAAAATGAGCAGTAAGGAATGGAGAGAAAGAAAATTGGAGTAAAATTTTCGATAAATTCAATAGCATGTCATACAATGAATATCCAAAGACCTATTTATAAACTAACGGTATGGTACACAAATCATATCAAATATTAACTGATTTAAGATAATGATAGACATCAATTTAATAATATTTTCATAACACATCAAAACTTTGTAAAGTTATAAATCAACATAATATAAGTAAAAATGTAAAGATCTTCTATTTGAAAATCCTGATTAAAATTGATCTTTGCGAAATAATGTGTTTTGAGGTTTAATAGGCTAATTTTGACTAAAATAATTAACTTGTAAATTTATCCAAGTTTATGCAACTTTATCCGAGATTATGAGGTTATAAGCAAGTGCAAACACAATTTTGAAACCTAAACTCGTAAAAGTTTAAAAGTAAACTTGAGAGCATGACATTCATAATCATCAAAATTAAAGAAAGAATATTTAGTAAAAATCTCCCCTACATTGTTACAGCCGTAAGAAATTGGGACGGTTTGTCTACTTTCAAAAAGTTTGGAAGTGTTTATGTTTCAATACCCCAATGGCGATAGCTGCCCTTGATGGTAGAAATGTGTGCATAACAAGATCATCGTCTCTCTTAGGAGAGTTTGTGGTTCATTAGAGAATTATTTGCATTCCTTGTTTCTAATCTGTTTTCTATTTTTCAAGATTTTCTAGTAAGTAAAAAAGCATTGTTTCTTACTTTAATACTTCTTTCATAAATTTTGAAAAATAGAAAGTAAAAGCATTATGAGGTATCTACCAAAGCTCAAAAAAGAACTTCCCTAACCTAAAGGCAAGACCCTGTGAAAGGATGCTACAATAATTGGCATAATCCAATGACACAAGTTCAATTCAATGGCTTGCAACATCAACAGACGGTTTCAGCTGCCATCTTCTCTTGGACAGCCTTGTAGCATTGGAGACTGCATAGAGGAAGCTTTGATTTCGAATCCCGATACTTATAAGGGTTGAGACAGGATGGGCCAGCACATCTTTCCCGCGGTGGAGGATAACTGAAACAATACCCAATGACATATCATTAGAAGAGAGAGCAATGCTTTTGGTGAGTTTGCCAGATAGTATTAACTTCTGACAAGTAATTGTAGTCAAAGTCATAGAAACAGCAAAGGAATCGCCAAAAAGTTAAAAACATGCGAGTTTTGCTTTCAAATAAACAAGAAAATTTCAAAAAGCACCAAGTTTTTTATTTTATTTTTTGGTCTTTACCACCAGCATCCGATTAGCCTTTGTCTCACTGACTATGACTCAATAAACTAAAAGACCCCCTTAAAAGGGCAGCAGATTGTTCCATTCCAAGAGCTCGAACTCAAGACCATTAGTTAAGGGGTGGTTGGAGCTCTCTATAACTCCAACCATCCATGTGTTGGCTAACCACCTAGTGTTTGATTTTGGTTCACATTTTCTCTTTTTTAATTGAAAAAAGAAATTTTGTATTTCCATGTTTAATTTCAAGAAACCTGTGTTCGAAGCCAAAATGGGAAAGGGAAGAAAATGAAAGAAAAATGAATTAGCAATGTATCACCTCCAAGTTCATCAATTTTCATTCTCCTCATTTTCTTTCCCTTTGTATTTTATTTGCCAAACACAACGAAATAATAAATAGGAAATAGCTTTCAGGAAGACACTCTAACAGTCTAACTGGTTCCATACATCAAAGCAAAGGCCAGTACCTGCAGGGTTTCGAATTGAATATACTTGGGAGGCCCATCTCCTCAGGAAAAGTCACGATTGTCCCGTTAGGACCCATCACGTATCTGATAGTGTTTGATGCAAGCATTCTTGCATTGGCTGCCTTCTCCTAAAAAAATAATTGAAAGTAAACTGTAACCAGTTCAAAATAATTATGAAAGTGTGTGTGTGTGTGTGTGTGTGTGTGTGTGAGAGAGAGAGAGAGAGAGAGAGAGAGAGAAATTCTTTGATTGTTGAAAAACCTGAGCCAGTTCTTCTTGCCGCTTCTTCATTTTCTCTTCCCGCTTCTTCCTACTGGAGTCTTGACCAAGTATTTTTCGGATAGCTTCAGCCTAAAAAAAATGTCAAAATGAATATGAATCGACTTGGGTCTTTCCGAATAAAATCATACATAATGAGA
This sequence comes from Nissolia schottii, assembly GCA_003254905.1. NCBI lineage: Eukaryota > Viridiplantae > Streptophyta > Magnoliopsida > Fabales > Fabaceae > Nissolia > Nissolia schottii. The sequence goes on from QANU01031401.1 coordinate 416,790, forward strand.
AAGAAAACAGTAATTTGGAGATAACAAAAACTAGCCTCAGATTCTCTGGCAGCCTTCTCATTTTGCATTCTACGCCTCTGGGCAGCCTCAGCTTTCTTTAGTTGCTGCTCCAATTCTGTAAGTTTCTCCTTTTGCTCTGTAATTAGCATGTACCATAACATTACAATAGTTAGCATATAACATAACTGTTAGTCCCACATTCCTAAGGAATAAGGCATAGATAACCTTTATATAGATTTGAGCATCCCTCTTCTCATGAGTTAGCTTTTGGGTTTGGGTTAGACCCACAAAATTTTAAGAATAACATTACGAGTTATGCCACATGGTTAATGACTCCAGCATGAAGAAATAAAATCATGTACAGTAAATGCTCACTTCTAGGAGGGGCAGGTGGTAATCCATTAGGAAACTCGATTAAACTTGCACTGGATGCAGAAGCATCTTTGCTAGATTGAAGAGCACGTTGACGAGTCGTGAGAGTCATTTCCCTCTTACTGTCCATCAATACTTCAACAGATTCCTTCCTCTGTTTTTTCTTTTTCTTATCCTCAAGCTCAACATCTGATCCAGACTCCTCTTCTTCCTCATAATCTACGTCCTCATACACTCTATCTGATCTTAACCTTTTCTTACCATCTTTTCCTGACCTTGATGAGGCTGCAGTTTCCATACTAGAGACACTAGATAGCTTTTTATGTTTCCTGCTTAATTCTTCTTCATCTCTATACACTGCAGACACTTTTGATGTTTTCAGCTTTTCCAAGTACCGAATCTCATCATCCTCATCATCGTCATCACCAAATTCACCATCAAGTACACGCCTCTTTGGTACTCGCTTGCTCTTACGAACAGATTCAGACTTATCTCCTTGCTTACCTAATTTATTCTTTCCAGACAACTTCCTTAAGGATTCTTCTTTTCTAAGACTCGAGAAATCCTTCCATGGAAGGCCCTGTAGGCCCTTTCTCTTATCCAAAGGAGACTGGTTATCATCTGAATTGCTCTGCATAACACAATTTGCAGAAGGCAATAAATTGGGATTCTTCAATAAAAGTAGTTAATACCATCAAAGTATGAAATCAAAACAACAACAAAATCGTTAATAGAAGAAAGATAAAAGTATCACTAAGCTTTTTTTATTTCGATGATTACAACGAGAAAGGCTCAATAACTCAAAATGGGAAGAGCAGGGCAGAACAGACCACCATCCAAATAGACACAAACAAAGCCAAGTATCAGTAAGCTATTGCAGAGAGGCCATATATGATATGATCAGATAGCCAGGCAAAATAACATATTACAAGAATCTCTCACCAAGTAGAGATTGAACCTGAAATAGACAGGTATCCCATGAACAATACTCAAAAAAAGTAGAAATGTTGAGGAGTACAGTATAGTCATTAACACTGACAGGAGATATTATTACATCCAAAGGAGAAATACCTGGTGCTTTTGGCGTGGCCTGGAGGGATCTGATGATCGAGAGCTCTTTGTAGTTGATCCACTTCCTAAAGCACTGTTTGCTGCAGAGTTGGCTTGAATAGTACGCGTAACACCACCAACCTTGAGTTTAACCTTTTTAACCCGATTCTCATTCCCTAACCCATCCTGAGTGTCACCAAACTGCCCCAAACTCAGACTGTCAGGATTACTTCCACCATACATATCTGCATTTCCTGATTCAGATTCTAAGCTATCCTTTGATTTGCTGGAACCCTTCCAATTAGCTGGAGCAAGAACACCTTCACTAGAGCGTTTATTATATAAGCCGCTACGCCCAGGCTCATTACTATAAAACACATGGAATCCACCATCGCTTCTACTATTCTTATGGGATTTATCATCTTCGGCATTCTCTTCGCTAGAGACCCTGCTAACATCATCAGAAGGTGGTGTTGATGACAATGGAGACAGGTCATGACCATCGGGTACAGGCTGCGAATCAGGTCGAGGCCTACGTGACGTTTGACTCCTCTTCTTCCTTACAGCATTGGTAAGGCCATCAATCCGGGCACCACTAAAATCTTCCATTCAAGAGTTGTTGATTACACCACAGACTCTGACGCGCCTTCCTCTATGGGCGAGATCGTAGCTTAGGTGAAGCTATCAGAATCTACTTAATTATCAGCTGCAACAGAATTACATAAAAATCATCAGAACTATAAACCCCAGTCACTAGCAAAACTAGCCTATTCCAACGCAAATCCACACAAGGGTTAAGGGGAGTACACAGTTTTTAACCCTGGTAATCAACTGGAACTTAGTGTGGCTCAAATTAAATTTAAGAGAGATTTATGGTTTGAAAGGGACTGAGAGCCACAAACACTGTGGTACATTTTGTACACACAGCAGAGCGGGGTGGTGTTATTCTCACAGACCAAATTGGAAGCTTTTGAGCAAAGGGGAAAAAAGAAGAGATAAGAACATCCCTTCCTTCTCCCTTGTATTTCCTCCATAAAATTCTTACAGAAAGGGTTTCGGATCAAACTCTGCCACAACTAGATCAAAAGAAAATTATAAAATAAAAAAATAAAATCTTCCTTTTCAAAAGCTTTACTTTCATGAAAGAAGAAAACTCGTTGCTGTACCTTCCGAATCCGAGGCCTATAGGGCATAGGCTCAGGGTAAGGGTTTCTCCTGAAAAGTTGAGGGAACGGGATGGGATGCAGATCTGAGTTTTGAAGCGAGAGAATAAGACGAACGGACTGGTGAGATAGAAAAAGGGGCCACCGCAACAGAAGAACGTTGGCGCGTGCGTGAAAAGTAAATTTATTTTGTTCGAGCTTACGTGAACCAGGGTTGTTGTTGTTGTTACCTTGGAGATTCTGCTTCTGAAGGGGTATATTTATCTACTTGGTGTTTCTTCGGCTGCAAATTCGGTGCAGGAAACGCGAAGTCTAACCCCAAGTTCCGATAAAAGTACGAAACTTTTCATTCTTGGCGATCTTAGGAGTCAGGAATAGGAATGCCGCCATTGGTGGTGGTTCCCTCACCGGAACACCGGCTTCGAGATATGATAGTTTTTTTTTTTTTTTTTTCTGTGTTACTATTATTATTATTATTATTATTATTATTTATCTATCTATCCATGTAAATACTACTAATATTAAAGTTGCCCATCTTGTAGACTTGGGGAGGAAAAAAATTGTGTTGGTAGATATAGTTACAATACTTTAAATTAGATTAGCCTCTCTCATTAGTAATAGGTTTTGAATCCTGATAAAAAAAAAAGTTGGTTACATACTTGAAAAATACTCAATAATGACAAAATTACTGACAAAAAAATCAAGTCGACACTATCAAAGGATTAGCTCAAAATAAATGTCAGAAAAGATCTTTTCGAAGGTGAGATTGTTGACTGTAACATCTCGATTTTTTCCCTTACAAGAATTTCGCGTAATAAACAACTCCAATAATTATAGGTGTCTGTAGGAACAAATCTGTTTAGTGTCTCGAAATTCTGATGACACTCAAACAGTTCCCCATGGGCCTTAGAATGTGACGGAAGAATCCAACCGCCGGAAAAACGGAGTCCCGCTCACTTTTGGACGATTCCGCAGACACTAGAACAGTCCCGTTTGGCCCCGTTTAGCCAGTAGGACTAAGCAGTGGGCCCCAGTCCTAGGAAATCATACCGTATGTGAGGAAAGCCCACCAAATCCCTAGAGTTAACCCCAAACCCCTACTAGGAAGCTTTGGCAATCACTGGAACGCCAGCAAAACGGTCCCGTTCAGACACCGGTGTGAGATACGGGATTAAAAGTATCTGTGAAATATACTCTCCCGGAGGAAAATTCACAAACACCTTCTAAGATTAATATTCTTAGGAAGAGGGAAATTAGAGGAACGGTACAAGCAGAATATTTTTCGGACGACCGTGCGCGACATACCGATACTGCGAGCGATAAAACACAAGCGAAACGGGATCGGGTGGGACCCAAATCTGAATGGGAGCACGTGGGTAATCAGATTTTCCAAGAAAAAATATAAAAAGTTCAAACACTATTCATTAGTTTGACATTGATTTGACATATGGATTATCTTGGAAATTAATTAATTTTTAAAGAAAATGCATAATGGCAATTTGGTAATTATGAAGAGGGTAAAATGGTAATTCCAAGGGGCAGAATTTTGACTATAAATAGCCACCCCATAACCAGAAATTTCGTGAGAAATTCCTCCCCTAGCCGAAGCTCTGCCGGAAATTCGTTCGATTCAGAAACTCTGCTGGAGTACTGTTAGGAATTGGAAGCCAGTGGAAGAACTTAGCACCCTCACCTCACCCTCACCTCCCTAGCCATCTCTAAACCTCTCTAGGACTCTAAGAAGGTGGGTAATCCTAAGCTTGCCCCCTCCTTGGTGGCTTTTCTATGCTTGCTTGCTTATGTTCTATGTTATGTTTATGTTAGAATTGCTTGGTTAGGCTAGGTAGATGACTTTGCTATGATTTCTTATGTTTTCTAAGTTAAAAATGATTGTATGGTGATGGTTGGAACCTGGGGTGAAGCCCAAGAAGTGGCCATGGAAAACGGTTTCAAAAACAACAAGAAAACAAAAGAGGAATTTCAGCCACGCCCAGAGCGCTGAGCGGCTCCATGAACCGCTGAGCGGCCTGGGCTAAACTGCTGAGCGGTACCTATAAACGTTGAGCGGTGCCAGTGGACGCTGAGCGGTACTCACAGGCGCTGAGCAGCCTGAACCATGGTTGCTTCATGGGATTCGGTTTATGGAAGTTTATGAAAGTAAGGTTTTGAAAGATGTGTTATGCCGCCTGGTTCCAACACTCCCACGTCCAAATGATTTATATTTAGCTTTATAATGTGATTATGTGGTTATGTGTTTATGAGTTGAGCAAGCATGCATCATGAGGATAGATCACTAGAGGTTGTTGTTTAATGAATGAGTAATGAATAAAGATGAGAATGAAATGTAGGAACAAGAGCATGATGAGAAAGATAAATGTGCATATGAAAGAAATGAATGATGGCATGCATGACATGTGATGAATGAATGATGATATGGTCCACTTCCGGCTTAGCCAAGAGGGCGGCCCCTCGCCACCCAAAGTGTAGGGGTGGAGTCTTGTTGGCCCGGGGAACAGACAGAGAAGGCAGGTCGTACACCACCAGGGGACGACGGTCCTAAGGTATACGAGGGAGTATTGGGACACAGGAAAAGATATGATGAGAACATGCATTGAAATCCGTGCCCCATCGGCATGATGACCCTTTGCATAGATACTGTGAAATGTCCCGTTCCTGGCAAGCATGGTGGAAGGTTTACCGTGCAACATATGTGTGAGGATCAGTGTGTCTGTCAGCATACATGTGTATGATGTGGTTATGTAACGATGGTTAGGATTAGAAAGCGCGAGAACCTAGATAAGCAAGACTAGTTCCCTGATCACGTAGTAACATAGATAAAGCTGTTCAGGATTCTAGGCCAAGATAATAATCAGTAGGTTTTGTTTAGTATGCATGATCACTTAGAGATCTCCTGAGCGGCCTGGAGGATACCCGAGTAAATGAATAGTAGTTAGTGCTAAGGAACCCCACTGAGGACTAAGAGTTCTCACCCCCACTCAGTTATGGACCCAGCAGGTGTACGAGGCGTTTGGAGCAGATGGAAGTCAAGGCACAGGGATGACCGTGACAGTTGGATGGCATATGTTTTGTATTATGTATTAGGACTTAGATACCTTTTGTGTACATATTTATTATTATGACAATGTGTACTGATGTTGGACCTTGGTTGTATTTATATATGTATGCACATATACTCTTTATGTTCTGCTCCATTTATCCTTAACCTATAGCGACTGTTGTTATATGTTCTCCAAATCACGCACGGCTCCTACTTTACAAACTGATACTGTAAAAGAATAATTTTCAAATTGGTCCATATTTTCGCATAAGAACTATTTGCAAAGGTAAAGGTAAGGGTAAAAGTTAACCTGGCACAACGCATAACAACCCTGTGAGCATTGCTTACTACCATGGAAGTCGGCAGTTAGCAGGGGTGTTACATTGATGATATTGACGGATATGGTTATTGTCAAAAGGTCAGTCGAAAAATTTGGTATTGTTTTGCACCAAACAAGTTACTGAGTATTTTACAGTCGACAGTAGTGATTTTGCTATTGACGGAATTAACCGTCGATATTCAAATTTTGGAGTTGTCGCAAGTATTCGCGCTTTAGGTTTCACTTCTAAAAGTTCGTCGACAGCTTGAAATGTTTATTTCATTACTATGCGACATTACCAATGGAGATTTCCGTCGGTCAAAATCCTAAAAGACCACATTGTTCTCCTTCTTTGATCACTTCTTCACCTCATTTTTCTCTCTACCACATTTATGCTCCTTCTCTCTAAACCACCACTCCCGCCACACCCCCACCGCGCCCTTACCGTGCTTCCACTATGCCCCTACCGTGCCCTAACCATGTCCCAACCCTACCTTCATCACAACGTTTTCTACACCTTCATCGCGTCCCCTTTCGTGCCGTTTTCTACACCTCCATCGTGCCTCTACTGTGCTAGCCTTCTAGCTTTTTCATGCTGCCATTATAACTATTATTGACCGTTGCCTTCAGGTCACCACCGTAATTGTCATCCTCCCCGTCTTCACGCCACCACCTTCATAGACCTAGTCTTCTACCTGCATCACGTGACAATGTCTTGGACTGTTTTCGCCACCTCCACTAGACAATCGTGCCACCACAACACTGTTTCCACTACATATACACTCATTTTACTTTGTCGATTTATTTTTTCAATTTTTTTTTAATTTCAATTTACTATGTTAGGGACTGTGTTATGATTGTGTATGAAATATGTTAGGACTGTGTTATGAGTTTGTATGGACTATGCATAAATTTGATAGGAATCCATTGTGGTTTAGGAATGTGTTAGGATTATGTTATGCATGTGTGTATTATGTGTCTGTGTTTAGGATGTGTTAATATGGATTGTGTTAATCTTATACATACACATATATATAGGGTCCTGGAGGAAGAAGTGACAAGGGTAAGGACATTTTCCATTCTGTTAGGGGTGATTATGGCCATTCTAGCAAGGATGACGACCCCATTCTAGCAGGGATGATTGTTGTAACATCTTGATTTTTCCCCTTACAAAGATTTTGCATAATAAATATATATAAGTAAAATAATTAGACTAGAAGTCTAACTCTCAATTTTATTCCCCAAAAATGCCAATTAAGGTAATAGTTATTTCGCAAAAATCCGCAAACACCAGATTTATTGCCTTTCATCATCGAAATTTAATTGTACATCAAAGGTATCTGTAAAGAACACTTTTATGAAAATAAATTTACAAATGCATTGGATGAACCTAAATTCCTCACTAGAACCATTAAGAGATCACGATGGTGGGACCAGAATATTTTTCAGGCAGCCGTACACGAAGCACCTGGACAACGAATGACCAAACACGATCAAACTGGACTGGAAAGTGGGCCCCATGGCCCAAGCCCATCAGCCTCTCTCACAGCTCTTCCTCTAAACCTACACCAAGCATTTTTTGGTCAAAAGTCAAAGATGACTCGTCATGCTTATCCTTTCCTTTTTATTTTATTTTCCTTTTTCTTTCTCCATTAATTTTCGTGGCCCATAATGGCCAAGCCACACGACCTTGAAGGTGTAACATCCCGCTCTTTTCTTAGTAAGAATTTCGCCGAATAACTGCTCATAGAACTTTGGGTAAGAGTAAATGTGTGGAAGTCTGTAGGAATTATTGTGTTGAGTTGTGATAAATTTCGATGACACTCAAATGATTCCTACTGACCCTCAGAATTGGATGATGAGGTTTAACTGGCTGTTACACGGAGCTCTGTTGAGTTTCGGACGATTTGGCAGACACTAAAATAGCTCCGTTTAGCGTGTAAAATTGAGCAGAGAGCCCGAAGTCTCTGGAAACCCCACCGGTACCAGAGAAAAGTCTCAGACACCTTAGAATAGTCTTACGACCCCATTGGGAAGGTTGGGAAAGAACGAAACCGCGAGCCGAACGGTGGTCGGCAGACACGAGAGCGTAGAAACGGGTCGAAGGTGTGAAAAATACTCTCCGGAGAAAAATTCACCAACACCTTCTAAGATTAATATTCCTAGGTAGAGGGAAATTAGAGGATCGCGACGGTACAAGCGGAATATTTTTCGGACGACCGTACGCGACACACCGACATTACGAGCGATAAAATATGAGCGAAACGGAACCAGGAGAAAGTGGAATTTTGGGCAGCCCACGTGAGAATTCTGATTTCAAGGAAAATAATTAAAAATTCCTAATTACCATTCATGATGTGACATTTGGATTATCATCCAAATTAATTAATTTTTAAAGAAATTAAAAAGGGCATTTTGGTAATTATGCTTAGGGGCAAAAACATAATTATGGGAGGCAGAATTTTGCCTATAAATAGACAGCCCCTATGCAGAAAAAAAAATTGGAAAAATTTCTATCCTAGGGGAAACTCTGTCCGTTTGCCCCGAGACTCTCTACAGAAACTCCGCCGGAAAGCTTGGATCACGCCCTAAGCTCGGAGGACGACTCTCCCGCCTCTCTCCCATCATCGAACAGCCCTCCAAGAAGTGGGTAACTCTAGTTTACTCACCTCTTGAGTGGATGTATGTGTTTGTGTGTGTGTGTGTGTGCATGTCTTTATGTTTGTATGTATGTTAGAAACCTATGCTAGGATAGGGAGATGATACTGAAGGGTCCTGTGACCTAGACTATATAGGATTTTGATGGTTAGAATATGTGTGAAAACCTCAAGGAGTAACCATAAGAAAAGGCAAAGAGAAAGGAAAGAAAACAAAGAAAACAATTTCAGATTCGCCAGTGACCGCTGAGCGGCGTGTATCGCTGAGCGGTCCAAGTGCACCGCTGAGCGATCTGGCTCAAACCGCTGAGCGGACCTAGGGTACCGCTGAGCGGTCTGAGACCAGAAACAGTTATAGATACTATTTTGAGGCACATTGTCTAACAATCAATGATGTGACTGTGAATGGTAATTGATGTAAATGTAGTATGTGCAGTATGTGAAATAATCTGTTAGCATTTCATGCATCATGATAAGACAATGTTAAGAGGACTAGAAGTAATTCTGTAATAAGTAAAGATTATGAATTGAACCATAGGGAACAAGTCATGACATGCTGCAGGTACGGAAAGGAAAGAAATGCTGAAAATGCCGAATGAAAAATGTTGAAAAAAAATTCTGAGGCCGTGATCACGAGATGCCAAATAACGATCCCACTTCAGGAGGTCAGAGGGACATCCTGAAGGTGGAAGACCGCCACAGGTGGTGTCGATATGGCATCCCTGCAAGATGTGCGGTTATCACGCCTAGCACGGTCGAAAGAGGGCAATGCTAGGTGGGGGTACAATATCCTCCCACTGTCGAGGGGTCGAGAAAGGGCACGCGGCAGGTGGAAGCCCACCACAGGAATGTCAAAAGAGGGCCTACCTGGATGGTGCGAGGTTATTCCGTCATAATAATGTCGGAATAGGGCACTATTATGGTGGGAATAACATATATTCCAAAACCCATGTTTAATCTGATATGCATGAATATATGAAATGTATGTATCTGATATTCTGTAATTACCGTCAAGAGGACGTTCGAGACGGCTATGTATGTACACGTAATGTTAATAAGCACGAGAACTTAGTAAGCAAGAGCAGTTCCCCTATCACTTAGTAACGTAGATAAAGCCGTTCAGAACCTTAGGCCAGATAATAATCAGTAGGATGTTTAGTATGTATGCACACTTAGAAATCTCTGAGCGGCCTGAAGTCCGACCTAATAAGACACGAGATATAGGAACTAAAGTTATTTTCACTGAGAATCTACCGTTCTCACTCCCACTTCCTTATGACTTCAGGGACCTATGATGACTCGTATTTCGAGGATGCCAACGAACTGCCCGAGGAGCCGCGAGCGGTCGTGACAGGATATGGACAGGGATAGCTGGATGCAGGGATTTATTGATCAAAGGCATGCTAAGTAGAGTTCCAGTAGCCCTTGCATTTTGATACTATGTATTTGAATTATGTATCTGGTACTTCTGGATTATGTATATGTTATTTGTACCTTACTTATTGTAATTATAACTGTGACTTTGTGTGATGGACCAACTGAATGTATAGTTCATGCTTTATTATTATGCGACTGTTATCCGCTAAGCCCAAAGGCTTTACCGCTTGTTATACTTTTTCTTTCCGACGCATGGCTCTATTTTAGTAATTATTCAATGCAAATGAAAAGTTTAAAAATTGGTCCCTATTTTCATAAGCAACGACTTTCGAAAGATAATGATGGACTAAGGTATTCCCACCAGGTAGTAAACAACCTAGTGAGCTTGCGTACGACTTAAGCGTATGCAGTTAGCTAGGGTGTTTCATTTGGTATCAGAGCAGTTTGGTCCAAAAGAGCCTGAGGACTGAGCTGCACTATGCTTTCGAGCATGATTACGGTGTATGTTCTAGCTAAGTGGTATGCGCTAAGTTTCTGTGTACTTGCCTTTCTTGAGACTGATCAACTCGAAAATGTGCAGGTACTACACATTAGACATGCCGCCCCGCAGGGATACTACACAGCGTACCCCGGAACCTGCAGATCTTGCAGATATTCTCAGGGAGATGGCACAGGCTACCGCACAGACAGCTGCCTCCAATGTTCAACGCAACGCCCCCCAAACAGCTCAGGAGATCGAAGGAATGATGGACCCTGAACTGGTCCATGGCTGGGTCAGAAAGGTGGAGCAGATTTTCGAGGATATTCCATGTACTGAGCAGCAGAAGGTCAAGTTTGCTTCCAGAAAGTTAGAAGGAGCAGTAGGGGAATAGTGGGACACGACCAGGCCCCAGTTCGAACAAGATGAGGTGCAGGTGACTTGGAACCAGTTTAAGGAGGTGTTCCTGGCTAAGTATTTTCGGCAGGAGTTGCTAGACAAGAAAGAGGACGAGTTTTTGGAGCTCAAGCAGGGAGCCATGACTGTTGCAGAGTATACAGCAAAGTTTGAGAGACTCTGCAGGTACTCGCCAACGTACAGGCTGCGCCCTAATGAGGGTTGGAAGTGTGCGAAGTACCAGCGAGGGCTGAAGCCGGAGTTGGGGGTATTCTTAAACGTGTATGGTGTACGAGATTATGCTACCCTTGTCAACACCTGTCTGGCTTAGGAAGAGGCTAATAGAGATTTGGCGGAAGTTTGCAGTGAGAGGTACAAGAGAAGGTTGAAGAAGCAGGTGGTTCCCAAACAGAACAGAGAAAGAGGGGACCTTTTCAGGCATCGGTTGCAGGAAGGGGCAGGGGCCAGTATCTGTCAAGGCCACAACAGGGACCACCGGGGGCCGAACCCCCAGTAGTAAGACCGCCGACGCAGGGGAGTGCTCCGGGTCGTAGCATGCCGGAAACTCAGCCGAGAGTCGATTCCCGCCCACCTTGTCCAAAATGCGACAGAGGATATTTTGGAGAATGCCTAGCAGGCCAAGGGGTTTGCTTCAGGTGTGGAAAGGCAGGTCACTTTGTGAAGGACTGCCCAGACGCTCCACTGGTTGCCCAACGTCAGGGACGAGTGTTTACTATGGCAGCAGAAGAGGCTCGAGAGGGAGATGGTTTGATTTTGGGTAAGTGTGTACTTAACGGGAAAACTTTGATTATGTTGTATGATTCAGGAGCGTCACACTCCTTTATATCCTATGATAGTGTAGAGGAGCTGAATTTATCTCCTACGACACTGCCGTATACGCTTGCTGTATTCACACCCACTGCACCGTTGGTTAAGACTTGTCAAGTATGTCTACGATGTCCGTTTCAGCTGCAAGAAAGAAAGTTCGTGGCTGACTTAATCTGTCTTCCCCTAGTCAGGCTAGATATGATACTAGGGATGGATTGGTTGAATGCCAACCAGGTGGTTCTTGACTGTGCCAGGAAACTGGTAACTTTTCCTCCTACAGTCACCAGCCCAGCAGATCCAGAGGAGGAGTTGCCGATTCTTTACTGTTGTCAGCTAGGAACGCAAGGGTATGTCCTATTGGCATCGTCAGAAGTGGAAGTGGAAGTGGCAAGACTAGAAATCAGGGATATTCCGGTAGTTCGAGACTATCCAGATGTTTTTCCCGATGACATTCCAGAGTTCCCACCAAAACGGGAGGTGGAATTTTCTATTGATCTGGTGCTAGGCGCTGGACCTATTTCTATTGCACCGCATCGCATGTCTCTGTTGAAACTGCAGGAGTTAATGAAGCAGTTGGAGGAGTTAATGGGAAAGCAATTCATTCGGCCAAGTGCGTCACTGTGGGGAGCACCAGTGCTATTTGTAAAGAAAAAGGACGACACCATGAGGATGTGTGTCGATTACAGGCAATTGAACAAGATGACAATTAAGAACAAGTACCCGCTGCCCAGAATCGATGATCTTCTAGACCAGTTGAAGGACGCAAAGATCTTCTCGAGGATTGACTTACGGTCTGGCTACCACCAGATTAGAGTACGGGAGGAGGATATAGCTAAGACAGCGTTCCGATCCCGTTACGGTCATTACGAGTTCACGGTAATGTCCTTTGGGTTGACGAATGCTCCCACAATCTTTATGGATTACATGCATAGGATCTTTCACGAGTATCTGGATGACTGCGTGATCGTGTTCATCGACGACAAACTAGTGTACTCGAAGAGTGAAGAGGAGCACACTAGATATTTGCGGATAGTCTTGGAGATTTTGAGAGACAAGAAGTTGTACGCCAAGCTCTCTAAGTGCGAGTTTTGGGCCAGGAAGGTGCAAGTTCTTGGCCATGTGATCTCAAACCAGGGAGTGGTAGTGGATCCCAGTAAGGTCGAAGCAGTCAGAACGTGGGAGAGACCCACTTCTGTTACAGAGTTACGGAGTTTTTATGTGATTTTATATGTATATTTGCATGTAACTGATTTCGAAAATACTTTGTAGAAAATGTAGAGAATAATTTGTGAAAATGATTTTTGGTAGTTTTAAGGTTTGAAAAACGTAGCTGTAGCTATTGGATCACTTAGAAAAGAGAAGAGAAGTTACGGAGAGCGAACCTGGGGAAACTTGTGACAAAGATCTCGGTGCACAAAGTTTTACCATTGTCATTTGAATGAAGTACTTCAAAATCATTCGAATGAAAGAATTCTGAAGGATTCATTCGAGTGAATTCCTCATGCAATTGACTGAAAGAATTCTCAAGATTCATTAGAATGAAACCCTAGTCATTCCTTGGAGAACTTGGGGTTTTAACTATTATACGGGATCCAACAAGTATGGATATGTATGTTATTGTACATGGAAGCATGCATCATGATGAACCGGCCGTCATATGACTTAGGACGACCATAGACAACTAGAAGTCATCACCTAACGTTTAAGAAGATCATAATTGGACTCTAGGGAACAATGATTTGAACGCTGGCACCGACCCGATCTTATAGTAAAACAAGAAAGAAGAATAAAGCTTAGAATCTATAGTCCATTCAGTCATCTAGTACGTCCCCAAGTGTGGACGAGGTGTCACTATCCCCAAGTGTGGATACGTCCCCAAGTGTGGACAGATCCCCAAGTGTGGACGTAGCGTCACTATCCCCAAGTGTGGATAGATCCCCAAGCATGGATAGGTTCCCAAGCGTGAACAAAGTAAATCTATCCCCAAGGGTGGATGGGTCCCCAAGTGTGGACAGCTCCCCAAGTGCGGATAAGTCTCCAAGTGTAGACAAAGAGTCTCTATCCCCAAGCATGGACGGGTCCCCAAGTGCGGACGAAGTGAGTCTGTCCCCGAGTGTGGACAAGCAGATAGGTCAAGAAGGACGCGTGAACGAAGCCAGAATCCCCAGCATGCATAAGATATATGAGGTATGTGAGTATGTAATCATGTATATGTACGTATGTGATGGGACTTGTCAAGTGAAGCAATATCACGAGACTGCCCTCCAGAGTATAAGTTACGTGGGTGCATGTTCATAAGACACGATACCTAGACGATTAGGGTTAACGAAAGCACGAACCTGTAGGTAATGTCAAGATTAGAGAATCCCCAGTCACATAGTAAAGTAGATAAAGCCATTCAGGACCTAGACAAAGATAATAATCAGTAGGGTTTTAGTATGCATGACATCTAGAGATCTCCTGAGTGGTCTGGAACATAACTGAGAAATGAAATGATAGGTACGACCTAGGATGCCCACTGAGGACGAAATGTTCTCATCCCCGACTCATTTATGGTTCTAGGGCGACACGACGAGTACGCCAGTGCGGAGTAGGCTTCGCCGGAGGAGAAATGACTTGAGCACCAGGAAGTTATTCAGAAGCAGCGAGACTAAAGCTGGAACTACTCATCGTGACCCTTAGGCTTTTTGTATCTTGAATTAGCTTGATGGGCTGATTATGCCATTAGCTTCTAAGTGTGGTAGTTGTATTATGTAATTATAAACCAAAATGTACTTGTTTATGGACCCGTATGTGTACATATCTATGCTATGCCTTCTATGAAATTTCCATGTGTGGTATGCTGGTAAACGCTTAAGTCTTTGGAGACTCTATCAGTTGTATATCTATATAACTTCTTCAACATGCATGACTCATAGTTTACGAATCAATAGAAAAAGGAAAAAGATTTCAAAATGGTCCATATTTTCAAGTAAGAAATATTTGCCAAGATAAAAGTAGGGGTAAAAGTAAACCAACCAAAGCAGAAAACAACCCTGTGAGCATTGTTTATTACGTACGGGGTAAGCAGCTAGCAGGGGTGTTTCACTTACCTCCTTGGTAACTTCTATGTGATTGTATGATTATGTGAACTTACTATGTATTATGTAGTATATGCTAGGATTAATGATGCATGGATGGTTTTATGTTTGTTTTGAGCAAGATAATGTTATATTGTGGTTGTTGGAACTTGTGGAGGAGTCCTAAGAAATGGGCATGGGAATGGTTTGAAAGAAAAGAAAAATAACAAGAGGGTAACCCTAAGTCACACCTTGGGGGCTGAGCGGCCTAGGGTGAAATCCTAGAAAATGATTGGAAAATATTCTGTGACTTGGGTGGCTTCAGAGACCGCTGAGCGACCTCAAGGGGGCGCTAAACGGCCTGAACCCTAGTTCCCATGGAAACCTGGACAGGGGTGACTAAGTGACCTGGGAGTTCTCGTGGGTGCTGAGCAACCTAGAAAGCTCTAGGTCACTAAGCTAACCTAAACCAGGGTATGAACGATTGTGAAAGTTATCTTGAGCCGCATGTTCCAACAAACACTTCTCCATAATGACTATGTTTTATGATAAAGTGCATCATGAGGACATGGTTGTCACTCAGGTGTTAGGACAACCTTAGATCACTAGAAACTAATCACCTAATGTTTAAAGATCATAACTGAATCCTAGGGAACAAGTGATGTCTTAAGAAGGTTCCGGCCACAGAGGGTCTGGTGTACCTTGAAGAAAGTACATAGTTATATAATAGGAAATCCCCTCCTCTTGGCACGTCCAACGGACAAGCCCCTTGTAACACCTCAGCTAGCTAGTCTACGATTAAGTCGTAAACTCGCTTGCTAAGTTGTTATCTGCTTTGGTTGGGATGATACTTAGTCTCGCTTATTCGTTGAAAAGTAGAGTTACTTGGAAAATAAGGACCCATTTTTAACTTTTCTTTTATATCTCATAGCATAAAGTAGGAGCCTTGTAGTTCGTAGAACATGTAATGCGAGCAGCAGAGTAACATGCTTAGCTAACATTGATGAGAGGTACTAAACATTCCAACATAACATTCACCACAGGTCCATAACACATTCACAACCAGATACACAAATGCTAAGATAGCTGTTACATACAAACATTTAGCTGTCACATATAATCTACTAACTAAACGCCTACTTTTCAGCTCACTCTTCTGGATACAGCTCCTCCTCATGCTGCTCCTGTCATTGCTCCATATCAGGTCTTGCCTCTGGAATCATAAAGGAGTGGGGGACGAGAACATCGCGTCCTCAGTGGGTAACCTTAATCGCATAATTCATTTTATACTCAATCATGATTCCGCCGCTCAGGGGTCTCTAGGTGTTACAATTATACTAAAGCTCTACTAGTTATGAATGTCCATACTAAGCCTGAGCAGCTTTATCTATATTACTAAGTGATCAGGGAACCTATTCTTCATTATCTACATCATCTGACTGCGAATCTATTTCTTAACTCAACATCATCATACGATTCATATAGCTATACTACTACATCAAAATCCTCATCGTACAATCCACATAGCTACACTACTACATCAAAATCATCCTCTTTGGAAACTCATTTGAAATTCATTTTACTCCCTTGGTATAAGGCAAGCCTCAGTAGCGGTTCCGTCCTCGTCCCTTGTAGCTGCGGCCACATGCTACAACCACACATTACAGCCCACAACGTGGTGGCCAGGTCGCGCTAAACCTAAAGGGTCTCACCTGCAGGGTCTTGACCCTGTAATTCTCACCAACCATGACCGAGGTGACCATCGAACGGATGGCGTGGGGTCAGACCTACGACTCGACCGAAACTAAGACCTTCCCCAAAAGTCGAGCCCCCGGCCCTTATAGAGGGTTTTTCCCATCCTCATCATCGTCGTTATGTGTACAGTTTAATCTTTGATGCAACAGTTCATCATCATCTTAAAACAACAATTATAACCTAATAGCTCATATCATCATCTTCATCATAGTTATTGAAAGATCATCATCTTACATCCTAGCATGTAACCTCACATGCTCATAATCATCTATTATTCCTCATTTTAGACCATCATTATTTTATACTTCTATCACATACTCCACATCATCCTAGTCATCTAACATATACAATATCATATAACTCGTAAACATAGCCCTATTATGTCTGGAGTAATTACAGAATTGAGAGCCAATGAAGTTACAAAATATTTAGCCCATGCCGCTCAGCGCACTGAGCGTGCATCAGGTCTCAGTTCTGCAATACTTCAGTAAGCTGCATAGTTCTTTCATACCATCATCATAAACACTTTCCTAGGCATTTATCATAATAGTTCACATTCTAAGGGATATAAATTCATGGTTCATAATCATTTATAACATACTCCTAATCAATTCTTCCATAAACATCATCATATACCTAGGTTTTCTTAATCTAGCATATTTTCAAGTAATTCATCAAACAAGCATCAAGAAAGGTGTTTAGCAAGAAACCTAACATATATTAACATAAAACACGTCCTAAATAATTGTCACTCATCTTATGATCACATAGACAGTGATTATGTCGGTTTACCCACTTTTTTGAGCGTTTTGAAAGCTGCGAGAAAAGACTCCCGCGAACCTTGAGGCGATCATGCTATTTTTCCTTAATCCAACGGCGTAATCACAGAGCACGAGCGGAACAGAAATAAATTTAGCAGTATAAAATATGAATTTTGGGGTATTTTGTGGGATGCCTTCGGAGGCCATAAAGCTTCATATATATATATATATAGAGTTAATTATGTTTTTAGACCCTGTAAAATTTGAAAGTTTGGTTTTAGTCCCTATATAAAAGTTTTAGTCCCTGCAAAATTTAAAAGTTTGGTTTTAGTCCCTGGAGTTGTATGAGAGTTGACTGTGCTGACGTGGACGCCTCAGGTGCTGACACGGCGCGCCACGTAGGATGCCACGTGGCATAACAAAAAACTCAACCCATGACCCGGAGGCCCACCTAACCCGACCCTTTTTTAATTAAAATTTAAAAAAATAATTTGCAAACAGCCCCCCAGCCTCCTCTCACCTCTCTCGAGCCCCCACCCAC